>CAJVGC010000432.1:50680912-50745673 GCA_910822075.1 Senecio squalidus
GGTTTCTTGAACAATGTCGAGCCTTGTAAGCTGTCGATCACCAGCTTCTAGCCAACAAAGCGGCGATCGGCACTTGCGTCCATATAAGGCCTCGAACGGAGCACACTTAATGCTGGCGTGGTAGCTGTTGTTGTACGAAAACTCGACCAATGGAAGATGAGTATCCCAACTTCCTCCAAAGTCAACTACACATGCTCTAAGCATATCCTCAAGCGTTTGGATCGTCCTTTCGCTTTGACCATCGGTCTGAGGGTGGTAAGTTGTGCTAAGGTCTAGTCGTGTCCCGAGAGATTTCTGAAGCGCGTTCCAAAAGCGAGACGTAAACCGACTATCCCTGTCAGAAATGATGGAGAGAGGTGTACCGTGGCGAGAGATGATCTCGTTGACGTAGATTTGTGCGAGCTTCTCCATCGAGTGGGTTTCTCGTATCGGTAAGAAGTGAGCAGACTTAGTCAAACGGTCCACAATTACCCAAAGTGTGTCGTTACCCCTTGCCGTCCGGGGTAACTTGGTAATGAAATCTATGGAGATTTGCTCCCACTTCCACATAGGAATCTCCGGTTGTTGCAGAAGCCCTGAAGGTTTCTGATATTCCGCCTTGACCTTGGAGCAAGTGAGACACTTGGCTACGTACAAGGTGATATCTTTCTTCATGCCCGGCCACCAATAATACTCCTTAAGGTCCTTGTACAACTTGTCCGAACCGGGGTGGATGGAGTATCGGGAACGGTGGCCTTCATCCAGAATTAACTTGCGAAGATCCTCGGACTTCGGAATCCATGCTCGGCCCTTGAAGTAGTGAATCCCGTCGGATTTGAGTTCGAACTCCTGCTCATGATTGTGCAAGGTCTCTACCTTTAGGTTCTCGGGCTTCAACGCTTCTCGCTGAACCTCGGCGATTTGCGTTTGAAGGTTAGTCTGAATCTGGATACCTAATGCTCTAACTCGAGATGGTTTCACCCTTTCCTTCCGGCTAAGGGCGTCTGCTACTACGTTCGCGTTACCCGGGTGGTATTTGATCTCGCAATCGTAGTCACTCAGCAGTTCGATCCATCTCCTCTGTCTCATGTTGAGCATCTTCTGGTCTAGGATGTGTTGAAGACTCTTGCGATCCGTGAAAACCGTGCACTTAGTCCCATACAAGTAATGTCTCCAGATCTTTAGTGCAAAGACGACTGCTCCCAACTCTAAGTCGTGAGTGGTGTAGTTCTGCTCGTGAACCTTGAGTTGTCTTGAGGCGTAGGCGATGACTTTGTCTTTCTGCATAAGGACACACCCAAGTCCCAGATGGGATGCATCGCAGAATACCACGAAGTTATCCGTACCCTCTGGTAGAGACAAAATCGGTGCGTGACAAAGCTGGTGCTTGAGTTTCTGGAAGGATTCCTCTTGCTTTGTTCCCCAAACAAAATCCTTATCCTTCTGAGTGAGCTCGGTGAGTGGCTTAGCGATCTTCGAGAAATTCTCGATGAACCTTCGATAGTAGCCGGCCAACCCTAGGAATTGACGAATTTCCGTAGGAGTCGTCGGGGCTTGCCATTTCTCGGTCGCTTCTATCTTAGCCGGATCCACATGGATCCCGTCTTGGTTAACCACATGACCAAGGAAATGTACTTCCCGGAGCCAGAATTCGCACTTAGAGAATTTGGCGTACAGTTTCTGTTCTCGGAGGAGTTCTAGAATGAGTTTCAAGTGTTGCCCGTGATCCTCCTTGTTTCTTGAGTAGATAAGAATATCATCAATGAACACGATCACGAATTTGTCTAAGTAAGGTCTACACACTCGGTTCATTAAGTCCATGAACACCGCTGGTGCGTTGGTTAGACCGAATGGCATGACTAGGAATTCGTAATGACCGTAACGAGTACGAAAAGCGGTTTTTGGAATGTCGGTCTCGCTGACACGAACCTGATGATAACCCGAACGGAGGTCGATTTTCGAGAAGTAAGTTGCACCCTGCAACTGGTCGAAGAGGTCATCGATCCTCGGGAGTGGGTTTCGGTTCTTGACGGTCAGCTTGTTTAGTTCGCGGTAGTCGATGCACATACGAAAGGATCCGTCTTTCTTTTTAACGAAGAGTATAGGGGCTCCCCAGGGTGACGAGCTAGGACGAATAAGACCATGATCCCAGAGTACCTGAAGCTGTTTAGACAGCTCTTGCATCTCCGGCGGGGCTAGACGGTACGGTGTCCTAGCGACCGGTGCTGCACCAGGGATGAGGTCTATCCGGAATTCCACTTGTCGATGCGGGGGTAACCCTGGCAAATCTTTGGGAAAGACTTCAGGGTGATCCTTGACTACTGGGATATCTTGAATACGGATCTCCTTGGGTTTACGTTCAACAACGTGGGCAAGGAATGCGTCACAGTCCTTCTCGAGGTACTTACGCATTTTGATGGACGACACGAGACGGAGTGAACGTCCGGGTTTGTCTCCTTGAACAACTAAGGTTTCAGTGTCAGAAAGGGGGATGCGGATGAGTTTGTCAAAACAAACGATCTCGGCTCGGAAACGAGAGAGCCAATCCATTCCGACGATGACGTCAAAGCTTTTCAGCTCGATAAGGATTAAATCAATAGGGAAGGTTTTATCGGACAGGCATATGGAACATCCTATGATTATATCCTTAGCTTCGAACTCCTGACCGTTAGCGTACTCTATGGTGAAGCTATCCTTAAGAACCTTAGATCCTAAGTTAATAAGGGGTCTAAATTCTAAGGAAACAAAGCTTCTTTCGGCACCAGAATCGAACAAAACGGAGGCATAATGATTATTAACAGGGAACGTACCGTTCACCGCGTTTGGGTCCTGTCGAGCTTCTTCGGCTGTGAGTGCGAATGCACGTCCTCGACCTTGCCCGCCTCGGTTAGGTTGGGCGTTTCGGAGTCTCGGGCAAGCATTTCGGAGGTGCTGGTCACTTCCGCACTCGAAGCACACCGGCTTCGGACCTGGAGCTGCCAACTTGTCCGGGCAGTACTTAGCAAAGTGCCCTTCCTTCTGGCACCTCAGACACACGGGACAGTTACCGTGATGGTGGAAATTTCACTTGTTGCACTTGGGGTTCGTCCCCGTGTATCGGTTTCCAGCTGGTGGAGGTGGCGGTGGCGGTGCTACGGCTGCTATGGCAAGGTTGCGGGTGGTCTTCTTCTTCTTGTTCCTATCACTCCGCCTTGGAGTCTGGTCAGACTTCCTTTTCTCACCCGACTCCTTCTTGGATGAGGCAGGAGTGGTGAGTAGGTTGCTCGTGAGGCGGTGAGCTAGGATGATGGCGCTTTGGAGAGTCTGGGGTTCCTTAGTGAGAACCATTCCTCTGATTTCAGGAACAAGACCAGAGATGTACAGGTCGATCTTGCTTTCCTCGGGAGTTACTAACCTTGGGACTAGTCGAGCCAACTCATGGAATCGGGCAGTGTACCCTTCGATGTCGTTTCCGACCATCTCGTGATCCCAGAGCTCGGCTTCGAGCTTTTTGATTTCCCCTTTGGGGCAGTACTCCTCAATCAGGAGGGTCTTGAATTGTTCCCAGGTGAGAGCGTTAGCGGTCTCACGTCCCCTATTGCGGACCACATTGTTCCACCATGTCAGTGCCTTACCATGCAATACGCAGGAGGCGTACTGCACTTTCATGGCCTCAGCACATCCACTGATGTGCAGCACCGACTCGATGCTCTCAAACCAGGATACCAAGCCTACGGCACCAGATGTGCCATGGAACTCCTTAGGCTTACAAGCCATGAAGCTTTTGTAGGTGCAGGCTGGTGGGTTTGGGGGTTGCTGTTGGTTCTGGTGGTTCTGTTGCTGCTGCTGCTGTTGCTGTTGCTGTTGCTGCTGCTGTTGCTGTTGCTGTTGCTGCTGTTGTTGCTGCTGTTGGGCGTTGACGTTAGCATTGATTCCCGCAGTGATCTGGGCGATCATATTGGGCATCGCTGCTTGCAACTGTTCGGCCACTTGCTCAGCGATGATCGCGGCATTAGTACGGGGTGCCATGATTCTACAATAGACAATAGATTCAGTTTAGAACGCACGATTAGAATATGATAAGAACATGATTCAATGAACAAGTTAACAATCACGCAAGAGTAAGGTAACAGAACAGATAGTACACGCACGACAAAGTTTCAAGAGATTCACACGATACGGGTTCACACGCAAGAAATGATTCAACACAGTACAAGATTCACAAGACAAAGTAATAATAGATAATAATAAATGGAACTTCATTCATTAATATTAAAAGTTGAGTACAAGGTTCAAAGTAGAGAAGTACGGTACAATAGAATGAGGAAATAATAGAATATGGCTCGAAGCTGTGTACATGGAAAATTACAACTCGGCCTACAGTACATAATAAAAGAAAGAACTAACGGCGCCTCTCGAAGAACATCTTGGCGGCAATAACCGCCAACAGGGTCCCCATGACCAAGCAAACTCCCACCAAGCGTTGCACCGTACGGGCCGTGGCCTGAACCACAGAAAGGTGACGCAACGCTTGTTCCGACAACCTCTGCGCGGCGTCGGAGACCTCGCAAAGGAGCAGCCCTTGTTGCTGGGCTTCCTCTGAAAGTCCCCTAACCTCGCGGTGGAGGTGTAGGAAGGCGGCAGGAGGGGGTAGCTGTGGGGTATGCGGCATCCTCTGCCTTGCTGCTTCAGCGTCTCGAGCCCGCTGCATCTCTTCTCGTTCGAGCTGTCACTCCCACGAGTAGTGGTCCAACATCGAGGTGCCCGGAGCCTCGGGAGGTGGGTACCCGAATGGGAAATGGGGTGGGGTCAGGCCTGGACGGGCCGTCCTGCCGCGCTGCCATCCTATCGGGTAGCCGTCCCGGAAGGATCACCTGCTTACGTGCCGTCGTAACGACACGTGGTCCATGGCGCTGTGGTGGCGCGGCAACGGGGGCCGGTGGAGGTGGTAAAACCGACCTCGGGCTAGACCCGATGCTACTGTATACCGCCATGGAGGTATCCTCCGTAGGGTCCGTGGTCTGATGACGGATGCTTTCCGAGGCGGTGTGGCCCTCGGAAGGCTCGTGAGAGGACGCGGCTCTCGGTTGGGATCGTGACTGAGATCGTGAGGGAGATCGCGAACGTGACGATTGAGACATGACGGATCTGCGACGCAAAAAGTTTCGTAAGTATAAGAACAAAATAATGCTAAAGGAAAATAAGTAAGGAATGCAGGTAAGGGTCGATCACGTGAGGTTGGGAATAGTAAGACCGGGAATTTTTCGACTCAAAACCGTTTATCTTTAGAAATTACGTTTCGTCCTTGCATAAGTCGTTTTGAACTAGGCAGGGGTGATCAGGCCATGCGTGTTTCCGCTTCCAAGCGGGGTGTGACAGTTACTAATCAAATAACCACTATTTAACCAAAATACTTGACATTCAATAATGCATCAACAACCCTAAGAACAGTTTCAATCAAATTAAGTTATAAACAAAATCTGAGCGAATATGACAGTGAGATAAGTTATTCAATTCACGAGAAGTCATCGTAGTAGTAAGAGGTCTTAGAAGTCATCATAGGTCTCTGATGGTCGCAGTGAAGCTTTGAACATGGGTAAAGAAGGAGAGACTTATGATAGAATATAAAGGGTTGCTTTAACATTTTTTAGCTCTTTTAAAATACATATATTTTATAAAGATATTAGCACGGTACCCGTGTGAAAGCAGCGGCGCAAAATAATTTATGTTGGATAAAATTACTCTAAAGTTTGTCACATCAATTTTGGACATGAGATTGACGTCTACTTTCAGGATTTTAATAACTTCGAGAACGCATGAAATAAGTGAGTTATTAATCAAATTGAGATGGGGAATCTCTCAATTTAATAGAATCTTAGCTATAATTGAATTGAGAATTGGTTGATTGAAGAAAGAATGAAAAAATATCATTGATAAAACAATTTGGCGGAAAAATTCGTTTATAGATTAATGAAAACAGTGAGAAGCACCATGGTACTCTCTAGGAGAGACCCTGACTCTAAACACCTATCATCCTATTTATATACATCCTTACACATTATCTATAAATTATGACTAGAGACACGTGTTTATTGAAAAACACTTCGGACTCTAAAACACACATTAAGTATTAACTCTGATGTTGATGATCTTCACTTCATTTAAATCTGATGCTTGATCTTCTTCATCCGAGGTAAATACTTCACTTTATTAATCAACTATGTCATCATCTTGATTTAACTCTGATGCTGTTTACTTTAACTCGGAAGTAGAAGTTTCATCATCTGAGTTAAATCTTCAATGTTGACTCCAAGCTGATTGAACAAGTTTTAACTCGGATGTTGAACTTTGTTCATACGAGTTAAAAACTTAAACAAAAACACACATTTGAAGATTTCTTAGCTTTATCCATACTTTTCAATTTATCCAACAATGGTAGTATTGTGACTTATATACAATTGGGGATGTGATTGGGCAAGCAAAATGTATAGTTGAAGATGGTGGAATGGAGGTCGGGTAGAGTGGGGTGAGGTGTTAACGAGAAATCAATTACTACTAGTTTTTCAGATTTAGGAACCAAAAGAAATAAATTGCAAGTTTTAAGAACAAAACACGTAGAGTGTCAATAATTATGGTTGTTGATAAAAGAAATCAAGAATGAAATAGTGAAATTTCAAAGGAAATAGGTATTTAAAAACTGCCTCACATACTTGTTATTGAGGATGTGCAAACAAACCTGAATCAGAATGATGAAAGGCCTAATGTACCTCTTAGTATCGGCGATCGTTCAATTATTTCATGTTTTCGAACGAATCAAGTAGCAGAAGATGCTATGTTTGATGCTCTCCGATCTAGTCATTTTAATAGTTATATGCACCTAAAGGTCGCGTTTCTTCAAGTAAAAGAGTTTTCATTCATTCACTGTTATCTTTCGACTCAAATTCGATTTTTGTATAAGTAAATGTTAATTCAACACCTACCTTCAACCAAAATGATTGTTAAATCTAAAAGTAAGGACCAAAAAGTAACCTAAGAATAAAAATTATGACATTTGATAAAATCAATGTTGAGTGTACTAGGTTCATCTTTTTGGTACATTTAGGATTACTTTTATCTATAACCTAATGTAACCTAATTTGATCTTGAAAGTAAATTTGAATCTGCACATATTAATACATGATTTTTCTTTTTTCACAAGTACATGATATAAATCATATAAAGAAGAGTAAATTATAGGAATAGTTGCCAAATATAAGGTATATAGTCTTTAAATTTTAAAAATTATGTTACAATTTCGAAAGACTTCGAAAACATAATGTTTCGTGTTTGTGAAAAAATGAGATGACTAAACTACACCTTTTTTAGTTAAGTAAAATGACTAAGAAAAATCACTGTAAGTCATTTCACTTAATCTAAGAACAAACAAAATAAACATTTTGGAAACTACGAAGTGTATTAACACTACAACAATCGACATCTTTAGCGATGACAGGAAATCGTCGCTAAAGGACAAAAATCGTCGCGAAAGGTCTTTTGCGACGATAAATCTCGTCGACATGTGGTCGCAAGAGTTTCGTCGCGAAAGTATTTTGTCACACCCCGCTATAGCGGAAACACGGAATGTGAGAGCTGGAATATCATTACACGGTCATAAGCAAATATAAACGATTCAAGTCATTTCGATTAAAAATAAAATTGTTCAAGTTTCACAACCAAGCAGTTCATAAGTTTAAAATAAAGTACAAGTACAATGTTCCAATTAAAATTCCCAAAAAATAGAAAGGTCTTTTCCCATTTAGCGCCTCACGTAACCATATCGACCCTCCTTTACCATGCATTCCGTACCCTTACATTAATTTCCTGAAACATAAGATAAAGTGTCAACTACATAAAGTAGTGAGTGAGTTACAGTTTAGAGTTTCGATAAAGTTTCCAAAAATAGAAAGTTGCCAACAAAATAGTAAGTTGCCAAAAATAGTAAGTTGCCAAAACATATATTGACGTCATGAGTAAAAGAACGAGTCGACGTTTGAACATATATGTAAATAATAAAAGTTTGTACGTACGCGAGTAAAGTAATTAAATAAACTCGTATAGTAAAGTTGTAGCGGAATCCAGGCGCTAAAAGTGTATGCGTATGTAGTATGTGTTTAACTAAATAGTTCTCGTATCAATCACTTGGCATAATATAAGTAGTAAGTATACACTAAGCCGATTGTATGGTCCTGATCTAGCCCAAAAGTGTTTAATTGAATGAACATCTGTTGTGGTAGTAATATGTACTTGGGACGCTAACCCTTAGTAAGGAGTGACCGCTCCTAAGTATCGATACCCATATGACTAACGGCTAATGCTAATAGTGTATAAGTGAACCTGAACCAAAAACGGGCAATTGAACAAAGTTGCAAAAGTTGTGTTGAGTTCTTACGGGCCTATATATCCATCAAGGATTGGTCGCTAACAAGTATCCTAGTTTAGTTAAACCGCTAAGGCGATAACACAAGTACGCATAATAGTTTGTAAGTTCCAAGTTTGTACAAGTTCCAAGTTTGTACAAGTTCCAAGTTCCAAAGTTTAAAATGTTTCAAAGTTTCAAGGTTTCGAACAAGTTTCAATAAGTACCAAAAGTATCAAGTTCCCATTTGTTCAATAGTTTGCAAATAGTGTAAAAGTTACAAAACATGTAATCTTATGCTTCCCCCAAATAATGTTTAAAATGTACAAAAAGTAAAACAAGTGGGGTTGTAACTCACGGTTTGCGGAGATAAGAGATATGAACTAGCACAAAGAGAGGCGGAACGCGTCGGGAATCACAAACGACCTAGAACACCGGAATGTTGTACAAGTTATATTAGTATAATTTGAGTTATGTTAAGTTTCAAATTAACATTTTTAATTCTCAATTCCTTATACTTAGATTCTGCTCCAAAAAGTTTATTACGGAAATTTTGTAAGGTTTATGTGATCGTGTACGTTTTATAGTCCGATAAGTCCAATTATGTACAAAAGTGTCAAAGTTCCAAGTCAAAGTGTATAAGTCTCGAAGTTATTATGTTACTGAAATTGACACGTATTTTACGGTGAAAATTGGGCAGCGCTTCCGCGTTATAAAAATTATGTCCATTTTCAAAACACTTTCCCGCTTTAAAATGCACAATACAACGTTTAAATCAATAATACACAAGTTTCAAGTCCAAAAACCCTTTTTAAACAATTTATAAGTCAAAACAGTAGCTTATCATGATATATATGTTCTGTGATTAATTATTTTAGCTTATAATCATGTTTACGACCTTTAAAACGACAAAAATACGAAACAGCACTATTCAGGCGGCGGCTGGAGGAAATCAGCCGCCGGCTGACCTTTAGCCGTCGGCTGAAATCCTTCAGCCGCCGGCCAAAAGGCTTCGGCCAGTTTCAAAGTTGCTCTATTTTTCGTTTTTAAGCTTGTTTAACGGGTAGATTCGACATGCAAACTGTTATAACTTAAACATATGTATTTTCAAAGTAAAATCTCAGTTTTCTTTTAGATTTACATGTTAAATATATAGATCTTTCATAGAAACTTGTTTTTAAGCAAGAAAACGTTTTGCATGTTTATGAAAGCTTATTTCCAGGTTTTAGATCTTACATGCAAGTGAGTAAATGTATAAAAACAGTAAAAAGAAAGTGTTTTACCGAAGGAAAAAGAGATGTGATGGTTTGGATGAGTTTTAGCTCCAAAAGTTCCTTGAAAACCCGATTTAAACCTTCTCCTTGCTACCCCTTTGATCTTAGGACGATTTGTGTATGATTTTTGTGGATGAATATGTGTTTTTAGGACTGAAAATGGTGTTCTAGTTTCTGTTTTTGTGTTGTTCTTGAAAGGGAAATAGAGAGAAAAGAGAGTGTGTGTGTGTGTTTTGTTATTTGAAATGAAAATGAAAAATGGATTGAAAGTGGGTTAAAGGGGTGATGGACTGCTCTTGGGGGTCACAATTGGCAGTTAATGTTGCCCAGTCCCGAGCCAAATTGGTTGGTCCAATCCCGTTTCATGCAAAAATGAGTCATCATCCAGCTGGACAGCAGGATTCAGCCGCCGGCTGGATATATTCAGCCGCCGGCTGGATTGCCAAGTCCAGCTTTTTGACGTTTTTCAGTTTTCCGTTAATTAGTTAAGGACTAGAATCTTTTTAGTTACCGTTATGAACTTAGTCAAGTTCTTGTATTGTTTATTTGGTGTTAGGATTTATATTTTGATTCCGACATTGGTTCCGACAATAAAAGACGCATAAAATGAACCCGAACAATATGAACACGATAAAAGAGAGCTAGAGTTTTGAACCGATTAAGTAACTGAAAATCACCTGAAATTTAGACGGTTGTCACATATTTGGCGACGATTCAGTTTCGGAACAGCGACGATCCGAGGGACCAACTTTGACTTTTTCAAAACAGTTTTTTAATTATTTAATTATTATTTAATTATTATTTATTTAATTATTTAATTACTATTTATTTAATTATTTAATTTTTATTATTTAATTATTAATATTTTTATTTATTTTTGAAAAGGATTATTTAAATCTATGGGGCCCACTTTTAGCGACGATAAATTGTCGTGAAAGGTCTTTTTTCAGCGAAATCAAAACAGTAGCTTTTTTCTGCTTATTTCCCAACTTTCTACTTATTTCGATCCAAGCAGCTTGTTCCCAGCAAATTTTAAAAAGAAATCAATAATCAAATAATCTAAAGTCTTATAACCATAAAACATTCAACAATGAAAATAAACCAAATGTCGATAACATACATAACTAACGATAAAACGTTCGAAATTGTTCCAAGTCGTACCAAATTGTTCTAAATTATTCAAATACACACATTATTTAAAGTTCTTCAACACTTACTCATCATCTTCATGGTTGTCCTCCGGCACCTCTTCCTCCTCGTCCTTCTCGTTTTGATTATTGGTTGGAAATCCAGGGATAACAAAGCTCGGGTTTGCGGCTTGTATTGCTTGCATGTATCTTGTGAAATCATTCATACTCATCAAATTTTCTTCTTGCATTTTTGCTTTTTCTTTTCCTCTTGAAGATAAAGAGATCAAGGATCCCGTGATTGAACTTGGTAATTTTCTTCCCTGACCTCGATTGTGTCCACTACGAGTTGCCAAAACCTACTCCAATATATCCTCCTCGCTTGTACCTGAGGGTGATTGAGTCTTCAAATTCACCATTTTTTTCTTAAAAGAAACCAAATAAGATAATTATAAGTTACTAGTATTTGGTTAGTAACATATTACCCATTTGACTCAAATGACCCATATTAACCATCTTTATTCTCATTTTACCCATTTCGTCCATGTTGACGGGTTTTATCCATTTAACCCATTTTGTCCACTTTGACCCATTTTACCCATCTTTATCATTTTATCCATTTAACTGACCCATTTTATCTATTTAACTCATTTTTCCCATTTTGACCCATTTTACCCATCTTTATCATTTTACCCTAATTACTTACATGCAAATCATGCGCATCTTCCGAGTTCCATTTGCCATCTTTGTTATCCGTATGCATTTCTTCCCAATATTGGATAAGACTTGGATATTTCTTCTCAGGGTGATCCTCGCGCTTCAAACAAATGAAATAAATTAATATTATATCAAATTAAACACAAATTATATAAATAATATTAAAACTAGCAATTAAAAAGTTACTTACCCTATTGTCCCTCCTAATCGCATACGATCGACTTCCATGCTTACTATGAAACTTTTTCTTGTTTCTGTTAATGGATTTTGCCTTTGTAGTGCTCACGTACTTTGGATTTGTCACTCGGTCTATAAACGGGATCTAAATCTTGGTTTTGTCAACCCCATGTTAAGATGATTTGCCGCCTCGTACTCATCTCGTAGGGGTGAAATTGTCCATTTTTAAGTGAAATTTTGCATCCCGATATCTATCTTTGCATGTCCATTCCATCCCAGCTCTAGCAAGATCCTCCTCCTTACCACCATCATATAATTTCTTCATGTCGAAGTATTTCTGCAATTTTAAAATTTAGTGAGAACGTATAAATTTAATAAACATTCAATAATGTAATAAAAACCAAAACAAACCTCTACTTCGGGCATAATCAATTTTTTGCCAAGACATTGGCACTATTTCCCAACCATCATAATGTTTGGGAAATTCGTCGTCCTTCACGATGGAACCGATCAAAGAAATCAGATCCTGCCCGTATGGCCCAACTGGCTTAATTGTCCTCTTATCAACAGTATCAAACCTAATCTCCAAAGGCTTTTTCTTATTTTCCTTTCATAGGTCACGCATTTCCTTGTTTGTGGTTTTTCCATGTCCCCTTTTTACATCACCTGCAAAATTCGAATGAACAAATTAAAAGCAAAGAAAATATAGAAAAAAAACATAATTAAACCAACAAGTAATAATTTCTTAGTAATATGACCCCTTGTGGATCCCAATCACCATCGGGTGGATCAACACCAACAAAATAAACATATGTGTAGTAAGTAACAACTATATAATTGAACCAACATATAACAAACATAATTAAACCACTAAAACAATAACAATTTCATTTCATTTCGAGTCTTTTATATATTAAATATAACAGTTACAAATCAATCTGCCTCATCGCTAGAATAAACAATTTCTCGTTCGCATTCATTATCAGAATCGGCATCTTCGATTTCAGAATCATCAATAACATCAGCATCAACTTCAACGTCATCAATAAAATCATCGTTTTGGGTTGTTGTAGAAATAATTTGAATTGTCGATGATTGACCAACTCTACTCAAGTTCGTGTAATTCAAACTTTCCAAATTAGCATCCAATGTAAAATCTGATGAATTGATGTCATGTATAACATCCTCCTCGATGATGTCTTCCCAAATCTTTCGATGATTCACCTCTTGTACGACCTTCCAATTTTGGGTTTTTTTTACGGGTCTTCGAGGTAAAAGACTTGTTTTGCTTGTGTTGCAAGAATGTGTTGGTCATTTTTACACCATTCGTGACTTGTACAGATACTTGTTATGTTATAGAACGTTCGGTACGACTTGTGTTAACAGTATTGAACCATTTACATTTGAATAACACAACGTTTAATGCACATCTATAATTTAGATCCACAATATCTTCTAACATACCATAATACATAACGCCATCATCCCCAGGTGTTGAAACTCCGCTATTTTGAGTTATACGACACTTATCGCGACTGTGAACCACAAACCCCACGCCATTAATGTGACACCCGTCAAATTTGAGGTTTGACTTTGAATTCCCGATCACAAACTCAATTTTCATATAAAATTTACCCCAAAATAATTTTGTTAGAGAAGGTATTTGTCACCCGCAAACAATTAATTCTATATTAATTCAAGAATAATTTATGAAAACAAAACAATATTCACACAGAAAATATGAGAAAATAAATTTGGAAACTGATAACTGGCTATTGATTGCTATGAAAAAAAAATGAGCAACCTGAAGAAATGTTAATAATCGATTAATATAGTTTTGATTATTTTGAAAGTAAAATTTGGATTCAATAGTGTTATTTTGGTCATTTTTAAAGAAACAGTGGATAGTTGAAGATTATTTCCTTCACTATCCGGTCAAATATGGCACGAAAATTGTGGGAATATCAGAGAACATTAATTTTATAAATTTATTTTTCATTTAATTTTTTAACTCAAGAACACATCAGTATTATTTGATTGTGGAGAGATAACGTGGACAGTGGTTACATAGTAGGTGAATAACTAGATCATGGGTGGTTAAATCTATGCTAAAGACGTCATGAAGTTCGAGAAAGGTGATAAATACGACCGGCTATGTAAGACCACTCTCAACCGTTGTTCCTACTGACACGGTCAGTAGGTGTCAACTCAGCGCCACGTACACCAAACTGACTAAATTACTGACTAATCACTGCCAACAGTTACCGGTCAATCAGTTTTTCTGGACCCCACATATTCTATTATTTTTTCATTTAAAATATAACAAAACTTATTAAAACAACTTCATTAAAATAAAAAAACATTAACACCATTACATTAAAATAACTAAAAAATAATACAATAAAAAAAATTACGAGAAATACACATTAGAATAAAAAAAGTTTTGAAACATGTCGTTGCTCACTGAAGGTGTTTTTTTCGTTTGTTTTCTCGGCATTTTTTCGGGTTGTTTTTTAGTGTTGAGTGTTGAATGTATGTGTTTGAGTGATGAATGTGTGTGTTAGAATGATGAATGTGTATTGTAGATATATGTTGTGTGTTAAATTGTTATATGTGTATGGATATATATATAGAGTATTGTGAGTTGTTTAAAAGAAAATAAAAAATGTTTAAACTCGACGGGGCCCACAACTTTCATCCGTTAAACCACCACGAAACCGACGGAACCCAACCGATGATGGCAACTGATGGGGTCGGTGCCATCCGTTGGGAAACCGATGATTAAACCGATGGCCAAGGGATGAATGCGTTGGGAGTGGTCTAAGTATATTTATCATCATCAGTGATTTTCACACCAGATGCGGTTCGCAGAAATATTTCTACACCCATTCAATTTAGTTTCTTCTACTTTTTATTGACATGTTACATCTTCACGACCATGCCCCACTGTAACTCCATCAATCATCATTGATACGACCCGGTTTGTGCGATTTACCACCCAAACATAATATAAATGTGAAAATAATAACCTTTAAACAACAATCATTTATCTAAAAGTGAGTCGTAAAGAATTTTCTATGACACATTTGTGGGTATAATGTTAAGTGAATTTTCTATGACACATTTGCCAATGAGGTTTGTCTTATTGGTAGGAGGGTGTTTACTTTTAGAAAAGTCTTGGGTTCGAGCCTCTCTCTAAGATTTCCTCATTTGGTCAGTATTAGAAGATAACTTTTTTGATGAATATTAGGAGATAACTAACTCTGATCTAAGGTTCGTAAGTTACATATTGTCCAGTTAGATATCACTGTAACTCCGAATCTCTAAATAGCCGTTAGAAAAAAATGAATTGGATTATTATGGGTTAAAAATAGAGTGAGATTTTGGAAAAAAAATACAACAATGTTAAAATTGTAGATTTAACTTTGATAAAAGTTTTACAAAAAAATTAAAAATGTAATAAAGAATATAAAGAATGTATGAATTTGAGGGTTAATTCCCTAGATTGTGACTCTACTCTTTTATTTGTCTTAATTTAGATTGTGTATTTTAATGTGACACTATAAGAAAAAATTTAATTTTTATGTATTTTTTTCTTCACACTTTCTATGTAGTTTTTTGTTAATTTGTTCATACTTTTAAGTGTGTGTAAAATTATTTCATTTATAAAAGAGTTAATTACATAAATCGTCCCTATGATTTACCTAAAATTACGGATTTCGTCCCTAAGTTTAAAATGTTGCATAATTCGTCCACTTTTAGAAACTAATTACCCTTTTCGTCCCTAAAATGGATGTCCGTTAATAATTTCAGTTAAAATTATCGCTAACTAATTTCACATTTCGTCCCTAAAATGGATTTCCGTTAGAAATTAGGGACGAAAAACGTAATTAGTTTCAAAAAATGGACGATTTATGCAACATTTTAAACTTAGGGACGAAATTCGTAATTTAAAGTAAACCATAGGGACAATTTATGTAATTTACTCTTTATAAAATTAAAAAAAGATGTAAAACTTCTAAAATCTATACATTTTTAGTTGTTTAAAAAAATATACACACTTATAAACGTGTACAAATGTACAAATTATGGTTTAATTTTAAACCACAATTTCAATAGGGATCTGTACAAGAGAACAAAGTCACAATCTGCCATTGAAGATCTCAAGTTATATTCAGCTATTTTATAGTCTTCGAAAATCCCAAACGACTCGTGTTTTAGTCATGGGACACTTTCTCGTTACGGTTTTATTTTTTTAGTTTTTAACATGTAGCAAGTTAAAGTTAAATGAAAAAAGTGTATAGGTATGTACATGTCAAATTTTGTAATCTTATAATCCCTAACTCCCAAAATACATATCCTTTTGAAAAAACACAACGGTGTAGCAATGTTTATTGATTATTACATTGTCAACCAATCGTAAATCATCGATACACAAAAATACCTTTCTTGATTGATATAAAAGTGAAATTTTATTTTAAGATAACCCAAAATAAAAATATAAACATTTATTTTAGGACGAAACGAGTATTTATCGTAATGAAATTGGAAAGCATTTGTTACGTGTAAAATCATTATCACATAGTGAATTTTTGTTTTAAGATAACCCAAACCAGATAAGCTATCAAACACCAATAGTTATAGCTATTTGCTTTAACTTGATTCCAAAGCTGTTAAAGAAATCAAGAATGAAAGAGTGGAGATTCAAGAGAAACAATAATTTAAAAACGGCATCTTCGTTTTCGATCAAACGTGTTATTGATGATGTGATAACTAACCTGAATCCAAGTGATGATAGGCCAGTTGTACCTCTAAGCATTGGAGACCCTTCATCATTTTCATGTTTTCGAACGACTCAAGTAGCAGAAGATGCTATATTCGACGCTCTACGATCTGGTAAATTCAATGGTTATGCACCGGAAGGCGGCCTTCTTCAAGCAAAAAGGTATTCATACATTTAGTCCTATCTTTTTTACTCAAAAACAATATTATACCTCAACGACAAGCAGGGGCGAAGCCAGGATGAAATCGTAGGCAGGTCCGTAATCTTCTTTTAGTAAAATGGGTTAGTTCGAGACAAACGGGTCGGATCAGATTGAGCAATAGTACAAATGTTCGATACATAAAAGGTTTTGACAAATCATATTTGCAATAAACAAACCATGGTTTTCTTAATTTTCATGTCTTGTATAGACATTTACTATTGTAGTAAATTAAACTATTTAATTGCCTAAATTTATTACAAATAAAGCATAAAAAAAGCTTCATGTGTTTCTTTTACAATGATTATATTAACGGGTGTTATCTAAAATGCTCCATTCTATGAGTATCCCCAAAATTAACTTGATAGTACTATTAGTTTATAACTAGAGGATCTTTTTTGAACAACTTAGTAGTAATTACTACTACTAACACCAATAATAGCAATATTAATGGAACATTGATTATCTATAAATAATATAGAATGTGAAGGGTTAAAATGTATTTATATATAGATTGAAAGGAGTGTGTACTCAAAAATAAACAATAAGCTTGGCAAGATTTGAACCCTGGTCACCCAAATATATAGTTTGTTCCATCAATATGGAAAACCACGCGGACCAGCTCAATGTTTTGTTATGTATTTGTAAAACAAAGAATTTATCCAGTGCCTATCAACAGTTTTAGCCAGGTCCTCCGAAAAATTACGACATCGTTTCTAAATGATTTCAGAAATTAAGGTAGGTCCGAGGACCTGCTTGGCCCATGCCTAAATTCGCCCATGACGACAAGAGGTATGCCGATCGATATTATTGTGTTTCCTCACTTCTTGTCCCGCCAAAAAACGAAAGCTTGCAATAGTTTGTTGGCCCATTTTGTTAACTGCTAAGAGCACCCCGTGTGGTACAAATTCTGGCTCGTTGTGGCTTCCAGAACGAGGCTAGGCTCTCGTTATCATACCGTCCTCACTCGTTGTGAGGGCTCGTTCTCGTCATGATTCTCGCAGTAATGAGCCGTTGTGCTTTTTTTTATTTTTTTTATTTTATTCAAACGGTCGAAATTTAAAATATATATATATTTTAAACCCAACGGCTAGATTTCTAACCGTTGGTTTTTATTAAATTTTTTCTTTTTTTTTTTTAAACAACAATTTCACCTATAAATACATCCACAACTTAACCAAAAAATCACACCATCTCTCAATCTCATTCTATCTCAATCTTTTTCTAAAAACTATATACAAAAAAAAATGAGTTCAAATTCGTCAACCGATCACGATGTTACGGATTCGTCATACACAATCCTCATTATCATACCACAATCTTTGTTTTTCATTTTAATAAAATCTTATATTTATCTTATTTAAATAAAAAAGAACAGTGGGTCCCACAATCCTCGTTATCATACCACACAAAATCTCATAATCATGATTCTCACATTCACGTCAGCAAAAGTAATCCCAGAATCACCAGAATGGTGATTATCATACCGGTTGCTCTAATAACTACCCAATGTTATAACAGTTTTTCGGTTTTAGAATTACCACAATTTTCTTTTTGTATCTATAGAAGTGTTTTTGTTTCTATAGAAATTATGTTGCCTTAAACTCTGAATGCATTGTTTAGTGAAACCCTTAGAGGCAAAGTATTGGGTCGAAATACTTTATAGTAAAAGTGAGATTTTACACGATTCAAGCAGATTATCCAAGCAATCCTACCCAAAATTCTAACAAGAAAAAGATATTTTAGTTATTTCACTTGCTGTAGGGACATTTTAGAACTTGTTTTCCCTTGACCTTTAAAAATTATGTCCCTCCTTTGCATTTTTCCTGGACCTGCTACACATCAGAGGATATTTTTATGTGAAAATATTTAAATTTGACATATTAAATGCAAGAAAAGACAGAGAACTTTTGTATGTCGATGGAAATCCGACAATAACCAAGTATTCTGTGTAACAACAGGTCCTTAGCTGAGTACCTTAGTTGCAACCTTCCTTATAAACTATCACCTGATGATGTTTATGTGACGGTTGGTGCAAAGCAAGCAATTGAAGCTATATTATCTGCACTAAGACGTCCAGGCGCAAATATTTTGCTTCCTAAACCTGGTTATCCAGCTTACGAAGCTCTTGCCACTCTAAATCAATTTGAAATCCGGCATTTTGACCTTCTTCAAGAAAATGATTGGGAGGTTGATTTAAACGGAGTGGAAACATTAGCGGATGAGAAAACTGTTGCTATGGTCATTATCAATCCTGGGAATCCTTGTGGCAATATATTCAAACGTGATCATCTTCAAAAGGTGTGCGAACTCATAAACTCTATACTCCGTATCTTTTTGTGTTTTTCTTTTTTTTTAATTGGTAATTATTTGTTTAAAAAGATTGCGGAGACTGCTAAAAGGCTGGGAATACTAGTGATAGCGGATGAAGCATATGCTCATTTGACTTTTGGAAGCAACCCATTTGTGACAATGGGGCTGTTTGGTACTATCACACCGATTTTAACCATCGGGTCTCTGTCAAAGAGGTGGATGGTTCCTGGATGGAGGATTGGTTGGATAGCAAGAAATGATCCAAACGGAATTTTTGAAGACCATGGGGTATATATCCGTTCTTTCTTTATTTCTCAATTTTGGTCATACTATGTCACATAAGTAAAATTTATAATTTTCCTTCAGTTTGTTGAGTGCATCAAGAGATCTCTTAGTACCAATACGGAAGCTGCAACGTTCATACAGGTATGCAACATGATTTTTTCTTTCTTTTTTTGATAAAACCTTAATTAAAATCGTGATTATTTGTGGCGTTGTCGATGCTATGAATATATTGACGTGACAAAAAACGAGTAATTTATTTGATTTTTAATGCTGGTGTATGGGATTAGGCGGCCCTTCCACAAATTCTTGAGAAGACAACAGATGATTTCTTTATGAAGACTATCGACATTTTAAGAAAAGATGCAAATATGTGCTATGAAGTGCTGAAGGAGATTCCGTGCTTTACCTGTCTACAAAAACCTCAAGGGTCTCTCTTTTTAATGGTATTTAGAATTTAGGAAACTTTTTAATTCAAATTATTATTCTTGTAGACGTTCGACTTAGCAAAACGTTCACTATTGCAGGTGAAGTTAGACTTGTCAAAACTGGAAGGTATAAATGATGATATGGAGTTTTGCTCAAAACTTGCTAAAGAGGAATCTGTTATCGTTCTGCCTGGTAAGCTAATTCGGTTTTGGACGAGAGATATTATTTGACTTGTGAGGTCAAATATATTGCATTTTAAGTTATAGTGCACAAAACTTGATATAGAAGTCTGTTATAAGTGTTAAATGATACTAAACTGCTGATATGTTGCAGGATTTGTGTTGGGAATGAAAAATTGGGTTCGTGTAACATTTGGTATCGAGCCATCGGCCCTTGAGGATGGGCTCGCGAGGGTTAAAGCTTTTTGTTTGAGGCATGCTATCGGCAACCACTAGAAACGCTTTCGTATTCCCAAAGACGTGGATATCTACATATTACAAATCACATTATATGCATCTTATGTTAGATAACTAGATTATTGTCCCGCGGTGACGCGGAAAAAAATAAAATTGAATCGTAAAAATTTTTTATGTAGATTTTAAGTTATTATAAGAAAATAATGTTATACCGATGTTTATAGTTATAATAACATATACACTTCATGTTTTGATGTTTTGTATTAGGAAATTTTAGAATAATAATAACGTAAATCACAATCCAAATTGAACGATTCTATAAATATATTAGAATTATGTTTTTTATTTTAGTGGAGATGAAATGAAAAGAGATAATGTAATTATGTATTGTAAAAGGGTGTAAAATAAAAATAATCTACTGTTGACATCAAAGAAGTTAACTTATCCAATGGACCTTATTTCGCCATGTAGCATTTAAGACCACTCTTTTATTATATATTAAAGATTTAACTAAAACTAGATATAATTGATTAGTCATACACTCATACCTAAATGAAATATACTAACAATTAATATTTATCGAAATCAAATAAAGTTATGTATTAATATTATGTCACATTTTATATATAATGGGGTTAAAGTACATTTCATTTTAAAAAGTAATTATTTTTAATTTACTTTTACTCGTACTATTGTTAACTTTGCTTTTGGTATATTCGATTTATATAATGTTCTTATTAAACGCACATTCAGTTATTGTCATGTTATACATGAAAGTAAGTGATATTTTCATGATTCGTAACATTTTACTGAGAGCTATGAACACGATTTTAAACTAACTAAACTATCAATTTGGTTTTATGTAAAATAATTTCGACAAAAAAAACTTGTCACAAAAAGAACGTTTTCATTCAGTTGTACTACCAAACATTTGAAGAAAAACTTCAAAATTTCGTCTAAGTGAAAACTTTTTTGTTTTGGATAAAATGGTTGGGACCAAGTCAGTATGATACAATGTGTCTTTCTTAATTGAAAAATCAAATAAATTAGATTATACTCAGAACATAAAGATTAAGAGACTTTTGATGGTATATTGAAGAATCATTATTATTATTATTAATATACTTAATTTATAAATTAAGTAATTAGTGAATAGTAGCATTTTTATATTAATATATAAAGAGATAATTTAAATATTGCAGTTTTATTAAAATAATTAAGACCAGATGCATGTATGTGAGAGATATCGGTTCAAACCTTCTCCTTTATAATTTTTTTTTATTTTATTTTTTCTTTTTTTCACTTTAACCATTAACTATTACTATTTTTTTATATTTACCCATAAGTAATATTATTAATACTTTTAATAAATATTATTATTGTTTTAACTTTGATTTATTGTTAATATTTTTAATAAATAATCTTTTTTAATAACTTATTATCTATTGATATTATGTGTCACAAATTATTATTATTATTATTGTTATTATTATTATTATTATTATTATTATTGTAGCATTTTTATTTTAATATATAAGCAATATATAGAGGGACAATTTAAAGATTGCAGATTTGTTAAGATGGTTAAGACTAGATGAACGTTTGTGAGAGGTCATGAGTCAAACCTATTCCACATCCCTATAATTTGTTTCCTTTTTTTCACTTTAACCATTAACTATTACTATTTTATATATTTAACTTATAAGTAATATTATTTATACTTTTAATAAATATTATTATGGCTTTAATTTTAATTTATTGTTAATATTTTTAATGATTAATTATGTCACAAATTATTATTATTGTTGTTGTTGTTGTTGCTGTTGCTGTTGCTGTTGATGTTGTTGTTGCTGTTGTTGTTCCTGTTGCTGCTGTTGTTGTTGTTGCTGCTGTTGCTGTTGCTGTTGTTGTTGCTGTTGTTGTTGCTGTTGTTGTTGTTGTTGTTGTTGTGAAAACTAAGAAATGTGGTTATAATATTTTCGTTCTTAAAAGAACAGATTTAGGTTCAAATTTGAAAACATAAAAATACGATTTTATTAGAAAACTTTAAGTCAGTAGTCCAAATTATACAATTTTAAACCCCGCCGCAACGCGCGGGTTAATAAAACCTTGTTACAAATCAAATACTAATCTATACGACCGAACATAGAATCACAAATTCTACAAGCATGTTTTTAGTACTAATATTCTCAAAACTTTTATACGCGAGTATGATATTAGTTTAGTGTCAATATTGTTCCATACCGACCATTAATAAAATTACACCTTCTATTAGTTTATCCTTCGACCATTCGAAAAATAGTATATTTAGTCATTCAACATATTTGGTAATTCGACTTATTCTACGCTATTAGCCCATTTGGTAAAATCATATATGTATAACAAAATATAAAGTAGAGATAATTACAAACATGTTTCTTACGATTTGACAAATAGGACATGTTTGATCCTCCTGATTTTGAAAGTACACCACACATCTTTATTTGTAAACATGATACACTCGCAATCTTTTAGTCCATTAGGATTAACTTATTTCAGTTAGTTATATCAAATGACCATTTTA
Source organism: Senecio squalidus (assembly GCA_910822075.1). Taxonomy (NCBI): domain Eukaryota; kingdom Viridiplantae; phylum Streptophyta; class Magnoliopsida; order Asterales; family Asteraceae; genus Senecio; species Senecio squalidus. Next base: position 50,703,546 of record CAJVGC010000432.1, read on the forward strand.
CCATGCTTGTATTCAAGTGTTCACGTTTTATGTTCACTATCTCAAATGTTTATTTAAGATTGATGGCTTTTGAATTGTTATATGCTTTATAAATATTATTGAGATGTTTATTTATCTATGCATTTTTTTTAATACGTATCAAGCTTAATATAAAATCCGTTTTATAATATAAGTTTTTTGGTAGTTTGAGACATAAATGTTAAATATTTACAAATACTTTACTATACAACATAAATATACATAAACATATTGTTATCATTTTATTATGTATTTTAATTTGTATTGTATTTTATTTGTATATATTATATATCTATCTTTTAAATTTTTCACAAAAAAAACTATATAATTTTTACAGATGATTATCAACCAAACCGTATAATCAACACTAATATTTATTAAAGAATTAAAACTTAAAAAAAAAAACTCGAAAACTTGTTTAATATCTCTTAACAAACATTTAAACATAGTTTGTCTACAAAAGCAACATAAACAACCATCATAACAATTTCTAGCAAAATAAATATAACAAATCTTACAAATACTACAAATTGCAAACAATTTGTCTTTGAAATAATGTGCCAAGAATATTATTATTAGTTGTTCGGATTTTAATACAATTATCTGGAAATTTAAAATGTTAAAATAATCTCTCTTCTTACTTCTTAGTGTAACCCCATCAAATCTGACTTGTTTATATACTGGAAAAAAAAAATACCAAAAATTAGTTCTAGATTCAACTATTAATTTATATATATATATATATATATATATATATAGAGGTGGGTTCATTTAGGAACCACTAAATATTTAGGAACTATTAGGAACCAATATTCACCAGTGTATATATATGATATTCACCAGTGTATATAAAGCATATGTATATATATATATATACACTGGTGAATATTATATGTATATACACTGATGAATATTATATGTATATACACTGGTGAATATCATATTAAATATACACTGGTGAATATCATATATATATATACACTGGTGAATATTGGTTCCTAATGGTTCCTAAATATTTACATGGTTCTTAAATGAAACCAACTCTATATATATATATATATATATATATATATATATATATATATATATATATATAAATGAATATTTCTCAAAAAGTTAACTTACTTAAAACATAGAATTCAAAAAATCCTTAAATGCATTATTATGTAGTAAATCATAAAGATATCGAATTTAATGAATAAATGGTAAATAAGTAATTCAACATAATTATAATTTCTTGTGTTTAAATTGAATAAGAGTAAATAAATAATTTTAATTACTTAAATTTTAAAAAATTAAAAATATAAAAAGATTATTTATAATATAATTAACATGTATTTTATTTTAGTTGTTAACTCTTATTATGCGACTTTCACACGGTTCACAATCTCAGTTTTTAAGTAAGAAAGTGTTGTTTTGATGAATGTAATTTACTCTTTTCTAATAACAATAATAAAGATTACTTATATCAATGTGACACATAAAGAATCTTTTACCCCACAAACCCCAAAAACAAATTAAATTGTCAAAGGTTTTCTTACCGTTAATATCAATCAAGCACAAATTCCCATATTCATCCGATTAAAAGTGGAGTCAGGATAAAAGAAGAATAGGCACATACTATATATTTTTACATGTTAAAAATAATTATATTTTTATATAATTTTTGACATTTTATTCTCGTTAAATTAAAAATTTAAACTTTATCCCGATATAAACTATAAAAATCTTGATAATTTCCCTTTAACCCCATCTTAAAAAGTTCCTCTTCTTCCCCCTTTTCTAACTTTAAAATATATTTCTCCCCCAACGGCTACCTGCAACAAACTTCCCACTCTTTTTATACCAACCAACCAAACAAACACCCTTATTCTTTCCCATTCAGTCAATCAAACTAATCAATCAAATAATCAAAATGGATTCATCACCACCACCACCATACACCATCACTCCATCGAACCCGAAAAGCGGAACTAAATCGGCCTCTCGTCTCGCTCGAACGAGTACGCAAGACGCGATACCGTCTTTATCTCTTGACTTAGTTACTTACTCGCCTACCAATGCTTCAAATAATAACACGCGTTCACTTCATGATTTACTTCTTCTTTCTCCTTCCCCTGGTGGTGCTAAGAAGTCCAAGACGAAGAACCGGTTTGTGAATATGGGGTCTCCCAGAAATGGAAGGAGATCGAGAAGGCGAACTGATCAAGAGATTAAAGATGAAAAAGATTCCATTGTTGGGGATGATTTGGTTCTTGTTGCTAATAATAAGATCAAGAAAAGAAGACATAGCGGGAGATCGAAAAAGGAGAAATCGGTTTCTTCTCATTCCATTCCTTCTCCAAGTATGAAAAAAATATCAATCTGTTTTTATTTGTGTTAATTGTTTGGAAATACATCGAACTTTATTGTATGCATCTATCTTCTAAACCATCTATTGTATTCGGTTTTCTTATGATGTTTTTCTTATCTTGATTGTATTTTGATTGCAGAAGGAAATGGTGATGATGACTATGGATATAATTTCGATCGAATTGGATTACTAGTTAATGATCTCATAATGTGGAATGATGTAGCAAAATCTACACTTTGGTTCGGGTTTGGTTCACTTTGTTTCTTATCCTCCTGTTTTACAACGGGTATTAGCTTTAGGTAACTTAACCACTTTTCCCTCTTTCGTATTTTATAAACTTTTGGTTCTTATATTTATTAAAATCTCGTCTTTGTATTCACTTTCAGCATGCTTTCTTCGATATCTCAACTGGGATTTCTGTGTTTGGTTGGTTCATTCTTCTCCAATACGATCGCTCATAGGTTAGGAAGCTTCTTCACATTAAATTCGTTGTAAAATAGGCAGTCTCGGTTTTTGCTTAACTTGTTGGAGTGACAAACTTACAGGAATGGAAATGAAAGTAAAAGAGAATTCAAACTTAAAGAAGATGACATCTTAAGAGCTGCTAGAGTTGTACTTCCTGCCTTAAATTTTGCAGTTTCAAAAGCTCGAGAACTGTTTTCGGGTGAACCATCAATGACACTTAAAGTAAATCCATAGCCCTATTAACTATGTGACCTGAATTTGCAACTACATTGTGCATTGTTATAAGACGATGGTGTATGTTTTCGATTTCAGGTAGCTCCATTGTTACTTCTTGGATCCAAGTATGGTCATATTGTAACATTCAAGAGGTTTTGTGCACTTGGTAAGATCAAATTCGACATGGGTTTTTGACCCGATTTTAGTTTGCATTAATTGTGAAAGCTTATGTTTTGTAGTTTGTATCTTTCAGGGTTCTTCATCGGTTTTACTGGCCCAAAGGTGTACTCATTGTACTCAAACCAGATACACAAGAAAGGTAAGATGAACTGGAAACAATTAATTTCGAATCTAGAATCTGTATATGAACAAAAATTCTAAAGTTTTGTGGTACTTTACGTTTATACGAACCAGGTGACTACCTGAAAGCAAGGATACTTGAAGCATGGGAAGGTTGTTCTCACAAGAAAATAGTTGCAGCATCGGTAGTCACGGCTTTTTGGAATCTGACTTCCATCAAAACCCGTATTTTCGCAGGTAAATTCTCAATAGCTGATTCAGACTAAATGCAATATCTTGTTTGATCTTAAAAGTCAAAATCAATGGCACAGACTGCTAGTCTGTTTGACTGGATTTCATTGTAGTTAATACTCATCTGGTCGTGTTTGTTTATATGTGTGCAGCATTCATATGTTTGGTGATCCTTCGATCGTATAGGCAACAGTTTCCCTTGAAAGTGGACGAAGAGGAGAAAGGTCAACAGCAAGAGAAGTCGTTGACTTTGGTTGAAAATGCGAAAGTCGCCTAAAAATTTGTAATGTTGAAAATGCGAAGGTCGGCTAAAAATTTGTAATGCCTATCTGTATTTCCATGTAACATATGTATTTCTTCTATAATAAAATAAATCGTTTTATCTCATGGCCAAAGATTTGATACTCGAAGTCAAATAGGGCAACTCATAGCCAAAATGCGAATAGAGGGCTGACATGCTGTTAACTAAGTCGAGGATCAGTTTTAAACCTAAAACGAATCATTTTTAACATAATGATTTTTTTCTTGTAAGTTTAATGTAAAACATTAGGACATGCTTTAAGGTAATTTGAATTGTTTTAAACCTAAAACGAATCATTTTTAACATAATGATTTTTTCTTGTAAGTTTAATGTAAAACATTAGGACATGCTTTAAGGTAATTTGAATTGTTTGAGTAACCAGAACTGAGAATTGCCGCAACATTCAATACTGCACTTGAAAAAACTTGGCAAACATAACTAAAAATGTACGCAACAACACTTGTATGAATATTAACCAAAAAAACAACCACAAAAAAACACTAGTAACAATGTCAATGATCGATCCGGTTTTGAACCTATAACTAGGTCAAAGACTAATGTTAATGGCCATAATCTCTCTTTAAACTGCAAATATAGTTCACATTTCATTACATTATTCCACCCTTCTGTTTGTTCTCTCTCCTTTTGGGCGTCTAACCTGATGCATTGTTTCAAGCTGATACACGAGAACGGAATGGTATTTTCATCATCTCATGAACCTATAAGAAAAATAGCAGATTATAATATATAACAAACAGGATCACGAAATCAAAGAAGTTAGACAGCCTTTTCAAAAACCATGAATCTTGAAAATGATCAAAAAATAACTAAACAATATCTTTTTCTTTGCAGATTGTGTCAAGTTTGGATATCATAACTTTTACAGACATTTGACAATAAGCACCTCAAAAATGGAAACATATTTAGAAAACGATCACTCCATAACTATCCCACAGATAAATCTTAGGCAAGTAATTAGCTAATTGCAGCTTTCCAAGCCTTGGCAACACAATCTCGGGATATAGTATATCTTCAAGAGAGGTGAAGTCTGATTTCAAATTTCTACATCACTACTCTTCCGAATTTCTATGTAGTAATGGTAAATGTAGCAACCTGATTTTTTTTATAGTATTTCATCTATTATTTTATTTAATCCTAATTCAGACTGATCATAATTCATGTCGTAATGTTAACAGTAGCTACCAGAGTTTTCTGAAATGAACGAAAACCCATATAAGTGAATGGTAGTTATTTGATGTCAAAGCTTATCCAGGACAAGAAACACAACTAAAATCAGACGCCGATTACCTTGATAATGGCCAAAAGAGAGATTTAAAAAGTCCCGATAATAAACGCACAAATATAAATTACTTATACTTCTAGATTTTCTTTAGTTTGTACAAATGCAATAGCCAAAAACACCATGGTCAAAATAAAATTGACCCCTAAAAGCTAAGCATGTAACACATCATTTAGTGTAATGAAGGACACTCACACTGTCTGTTAAAACCTCAAAAGTTACAAAGCAAGACAATATCACAATAAATATAGCTTGTAATTAGAAAATCCGAGAAATAAGAGGTCAAGCTTGACTTTCAAAGTCAAGAGTACCAACATCAAACAAATACTGCGTAGTCTGCGTATAATAACTAAAACTGAACAATGTTGGTATAGACCGCCATAAGAATTCAAATTACAATTTGAATATGAAAAGCCACGGAAGTTTCCACAATATGGGTCAAGTGTGCCTCTATTTTCAATAGGGTCTGCTAATTTCTATCAGTTGTTCTGAAAGACACCAATTCGTGGATTTGTCTATGTCTCGTAAACCTAACTGTACCAATTATATATCACTGTATGTTTTGAGATATCCCGATGGAAGATGTCAAGGGCGTGTCTGTGCTTATTCTACTATTGAGGAGGTTGCAAAAGAATGGTAATTTCACGTTTGTTAACTGCTTAGGGAAAATACATTGCGGAAAGTGTAATCTATAATGATTCAACTCGTGAGTTTGGAACAGTTTTCAAAACGACTTGAAAAATTTAACGGAACTCGGTAATATCGATAACAATACGATATATCCTCATGTGTCCAACGCTGAAGCGCCATTATTACGTACTTTACCAAACTTAGAAACTTAAAAAAAAATGAGACAAAATGGATGCTTTTTATACTTGTAGACATACTCGGGCCAAAAGGAACAATTTAATATGAGAAGTCATAATTTTTAGCCTTGGAGAAATCTGAACTCATAATGAATTTTTTTTAAAGTTCATGCATGAAGAGAAGTCGAGCTTGTAACAAATTTCACAAGTCATTCACTCATTTGTTGCCGGAGGACTTCTCTTCAAAATGTTGTATCTTGCGATTTGGTAATATTCATTCAAGCCAATGGAGATCTATATTATCTTCCTATCTAGTTCCCTTTTGGTCATCGCATAAGTCCATAAAACAAACTGGTATTACATCTAAAACATCCATTCTGTCTCAGAAATCTTTTAAATGCTAAGTTATCAATGTCATTGTTGCCTAAGGAAATAAGGATATATCAGGTTGCAATAGTTACAAATAAGCTCCATTTAATTTCCAAGTCTTTGTTCCAATTCTATCCAACATGAGTTACACGAATGCAGAAATACTTTTTGCTAAGTAGTTTGCTAGACATTTAGCAAAAAATGAAATTAGCATACTATTGCATCTTTCCCATTGCCTTAAAGTAGAAGAACCACTAGCATGTCTAGAACACCTACCAAATGCAATGCATATCGTATTCTTTGTATACCTAACAGCTCGTCTAAACAAAGCATACACAAAGTTATTTAAAAAACATTAGCAACCGACAACATACTAAAGGGATCTGTTAAATGCAGATACATAGGGCCACTAAGGAAATTGATCAAACACAATGAAGTTGATAAGAGAATCACCAACTAAATTGGATATGAAGGAATATTCGACTAAAGACAAACTGGTAGTAATTAAAAAAAGGGAATAAGAAGATAGAAATCCATTTTGTCACCAAACTCCAAACCATACAATCAAATAATGCAAGCTAGGCTTAACTGCTTAAGCAAAGTTATGAAAGGCACGGCAGCGCACGAAGCTCAGAGGCTTGGGCTTTTTAGCTTTTAATGTGAAACACATTCATAAGGGGCAATAAGCCGTTGCACATCGGTTGTGAGGCCCACACAAGCTCTGGTGAAGAATCTGAGTTTTGACCCTTTTTTCCGTTGACTACCTTTCCACTGCCACTCTAAGTCCATGATTTGCCCATCTCTCAAACTCGACTCCAACCCTAGTAATTACTTTATTTATCTCTTTTTCTGAAATTCTTTTTGAACATATGTTTATTCTTATTAGTCTCAACTTCTTTTATGTTTTATTTTCTATTACTCGAATAAATTATAATCTTTTTTTTTTCTTCAATTCTTCTTGTCCTTTCTTTCGTGAAATATGTTACTTGTTATGCTACTTGGTATGTAATTATGATTTTTCCAGAACCCTCCAAGATTATCCAAGATTACGATTTATGCAGCTTATGTTATGCTACTATTCTTCTTGTAAATATTTGGTGAAGTAAAATACCTGTAACAATGATGTAGTACGTATAAAATGCTAGACTTACAAAAACGTTACAAAAATTTTGTTACAAAGTCTATGGGAAGTAGTGGAGAGAGAGAATGAAGAGAAAAACAAATGTTAATGTAATTGGTATCTCACATGCCATAGAGCTTTGTACAAAAATATATATAAATATTTTGTAAATTTATATTTATGTAACTATAATTATGCAGCTGATAAAATATCACTTATGTATAATGTATATATGTTCATGCTACCGTCCAGAAATATCAGATTAATGCTACTGGTCGAAATTTATGAATTATGTTGCCGACTTGGCGTCCAGAAAATCATTATATGAAACTATGTAATTAGAGATTTATCTGCTATATGTTATCAGATTATGAATTAGCTACTGCCCATAATCAACCAGAATCAGCCTTATAATCAAACTGTTTTCCGTATTACAAGTGTTCAATTCATCAACCACTATCTTTAAGATAATTACCCGAGCACGTGGAGATTTATAAAAGAATTACTAAATTGGATGGATACATGCGTGATGCTTCTACACTTACGTTATGCTATCTGCCATAAAGCCTACAGGATTTTGAATAAAAAAAAAACATCAAGTCGTCACTTTCAAGAGATGTATTCCATCAAATCATAATTCCATAGGCGAATAGAAAATGCTCCGTAGTCATTATTTATACACCTCCATCCATAACTGTCTATTTATAGATTACCGAATTTCCAAATCTCCAAACACCACAACTCTACTAAAACTAATCTAAACACCACTCCTTCTGATAACTATGTTCTTCATAATCCAACTCTTAATCCATCTCCCTCTATTCATCCGTCCCCTTAATACTCTTTAATCCTTCACATCCTCAAAGAGGTTGCTTAATTAAGTGAACTACTAGACTCACACTTTATTTGATCTTAATTTATTTGCCTAACACGTGAGCCAATTTGTGAAAGCTTCAAGAAAGCCACCCAAAGATTACTACGCAAACAAACTGTGCTTTAAATATAAATATCTGATTGCAACAAATAAGTAACTATATATTGCTAAAAACCTGGCACTTCATGAAGAAGAAAACACAATGACATAGATTGTCATTTTGTTAGTGATAAGTGATAACTCAATTCGATCACAACTTCCGTTGGATTTGTTGATTACCTATTGTATCACTCAATTCTACTGCAACATTATTCATATCTAATATACTTGTCACATACCACTCATATCGTCATATCGATTTCGTTCTACAGATTCCACATTATTACGAAAGACTAAAATAAAACTACAAGTAAATTCAAATTACCTTCAGGAAGCCAACCGAAACCGAAACTCCGGTTAGATAAAACAAGCACAGACGACATCAAAGGTGAAGCAGAAACTGTATGAAACGGTTGCACTGTTTCCAAACAAACACTCAATTCAACTGGACACCTTCAAAATTATCAAATTAAATTCCATTAACTAATAAAAATGATTACGGCATCAAAGTGATTGTGAGGTTTTTTTTCAGTACCTGAAAATGCGATGAGAAAGAGGTTTTGTAGCTGGTAAGCGAAATGGAGATGTTTTGGCGCCGGAGGAGAGTTTTCCGGCAGCTGCGGTGGCTGTACGGACGGAAGTTGATCGTGAAAATAATCTAACGGCGGCAGCAACTCCGGCGGTCATTTTTCTGAGTTTTGAAATTCTTTTGGTGGAGGTTGGGGATCAAACCCTTGGTAACTAAATTGCAATAAGATCCATGTAATATTTGTTGTTTACTAATTAAGCCCCTACTATTTTTTCTTTTTCAAAGACATAATAGTTTGGATAATTATTAGTGGGTGTGTGGACTCTAATAACTTCATAAATCATATCACTTCCTCGACCATGATAAATATGGATTGACAAATAAGTTGTATGTCCCGATAGTTCATTACTACATTGGAATTTCGGGTTTAAAGGAAATACCGGTTTGATCCACAATGCGAGACCAAATTCAAACTACGGAGCCACTTGGTTTTCCTAAAGTTTGTGTGATTCAACGGTATCCACACCATAGTTAAACAGTAAAATTAAAACACTAATCGGATGGGCTCCACATCATATCAAAGTGGGTGATATTTTGGTTTTTTCCTTTTCGTTCCCATAACATCCATCTCTCTCTCCTTACAAAAATTTTATAAAATTACATTTACAAAATGATATGCCATAAGATTAAATGAGGTGAGTATGGATCGGGTTGGGCCTGTTTTTACCTAAACCCGAACCCAAACCGGTTCTTGAAACCATAGACACCCGTTCGGTTCGGTTTTTCAACCGGTTTGGCTTTTTCGGTTCCGTTTTTTTTTTAGGTTCGGTTTGGGTTTTTTTTGATTTTTTTCATAAAAAGATGATTTAAAATCAAAACTAGGTCTCGTACGATTTTAGTCCAATAGCATTGTAAAAAGGTTGTAAATAACCTAAAAGATGCATACTAAAATCTACACACATATGTATATTTGCAATGATTTTTTTAACATCTTTCACATATATATATATATATATATATATAGATATGAGAACACATATTTATATATTGAATAGTTTGATTTCATAAACATAATAGTAAAAAAATAATAATATGATTTCAAAGACATAATATCATAAAAATACGCATGTATGCACTGCACCATATTTTGAATTGTTTATAAGATTTACGATAAGAAAATTTTCTAATTTTCGAGAGGGAATTCAAAATAGATAACTATAATGATAATTATATTTATATTGTTATAATATAGTAATAAGATATTTAAATTTAATTTTAATAAGGTAAACGGTTCGGTTCGAGTCCAAATGGTTCGGTTCCTACATAAAACCCGAACCGAACCGAAAAATCCGGTTTTTCAAATATTAAAACCCAAACCGCCGGTTTTTAGTATTGGTTCGGTTTTTCGGTTTTTTCGGTTTTTGGTTCGGGTCCTGCTCACCCCTAATGGATGAAAAAACTATAAGAGAGAATTAGTGAAATAATATGATTAATTAAATTAATTTGTCATATCATTTTATAAGTATTATTTTGTAGGTCTTTTGTAAGTGTAACATTACTCTTTCTCCATATTCCTTCATCATTGATTTTTTTGTTTTTCATTCTTTTATTCGACCATATCTTTCTGTCTTACATTTCAATCCATCTTTTTAACCTTCACATTCATAATATCCAATTAAAACATCAAATTAAAATGACCCATGATAATACCTGACTCTACTTGTTGTCTCGAGGGTGCTACTGATTTTTGTTATTGACATGTGTTTGGTTTTTATGAATTTCGTTTTCTTAAATATAAGTGTGCCTCCACGTTGATTTGACTCCCGCTGGAAAAAAAAACAACACTTACTTTTCCACCAGCGAATCAGCGAAGACTTGTTGTTTCAAGTGGATATTAATACGTGTCATTTGCGGATTAGTTTAAATAGGTAGAAATTGAATATATATATATATATATATATATATATATATATATATATATATATATATATATATATATATATATATATATATATATGACATGTGTTGGCTGTTGAGACGTTTGTGTAATCTCGCGCTGGTAGTTAATGCCCGTGTCGCGGCTCAAATTCCTAGTTTATTAAAATTATTTTTTCATCGTTGATTGTCCATCTAATATCAGTAGTTTTATAATTTTCAACTTCAATAACATTTTAAGGCTAATCGTCCATTTATTTAGTTGTTTATTAAGAAAGACTTTTACACAATTAATACAACTTTTGATGCATACGACACTTGTATCATTTAATCAAACATATTATTGTTTGGGTGGACATTCTACTAATTTGCTTAGATAAAAAGAAAATCATAGTATTTTCAATTTTAAAAACCTATTTTCCAAAACTAGTGTGTTTAATATGCTAATTTTTAGTAAACCTATTTTCCAAGACTAGTGTAATTGATTTGCTAATTTCCTTATCCTATCCTATATACGATAGGTATACTGGCATATTTGTGGACTAGCTGCTATTTTATATAATAGTCTAATCTTGTTTTATAATCAAATAATACTTTAGTTTCTAGTCTATAAATTACAACTTATAGCTACAACTTATAGTTATATTTATGTCAAACATATTTTTAATATGTAAGATTCAAGCTTTAATTATATTGACAATAGTTAGGGTGTCAATTGTCAATTTGGGTTGATAAGTTCATACTATCAGATTGACGGGTTGAAATTACTCGACCTAAACATAACCCACTAACATGTTTAGGTTGACGCCTGACAGGTTTGATTTAGCAGGTTATTTTAACGCAAAGTTGGCACTTGAAGTACACCATTAAACAATAATCTTTACAAAAGAAAAAGAAAAAGCAAGTTTATTTCTCAACTTCATGTTTAACTCATCTTACCAGCTTTCTTCATCCACCTTCATTTTTCATTTTGTGTACTTGTCTTTATTTTTTCTCGTCACCCATGCTATGATATGCAACTTAACATTTTAGCTATATATCTTGAAAGTTTGACCGTCACCAACTCTATTGTGATCATTAACAAATTTTGTCAAATTAGTGATCACCCTTAGATTTGTTTCTATCCCAAACACTCTTTGATTCATCTTAACTATTCTATGTTCCATCTCAATGTCTTCCATTACCCTTTCTAAGCTTTGATGAACATCTTCTTCTCCAAAATCGTCGATCCTGATCCCAATTTGCCAAATGTTTACTATATAGTCACAATTCACAAACTGATCCCCCGCAATTGGGTAACACAACAATTTCACCTTGCTTTGTATTGCCTCAATAGTAGAGTTCCAGCCGCAATGTGTTAGATAACATCCAACCGCTTTATGTTGTAGCACTTCACTTTGTGGAGCCCATGAAACCACTTTTCCTCGTTCCGACATTCTCTCCATATACCCTTTTGGCAGCCCATCACGCCATTTTGTACCTAGGACCCAAATAAATGGATACTTGGATGACTCCAAAGCCATAGCTAGGCTTCTCACCTTTTCTTTGCCAATCGGGCTAACCCAAGTCCCAAAAGAAATGTAAACAACAGAGCGCTCACTTTGTTCGTCTAGCCAATCTAGACAGCTTATATCTTCTTCTGACAAGTGAAGATTTCCATATGTGGTATGTTGTGTCAATGGTCCAATTGGTGTTATATTTGTTGGTTTTTTAGATTGATTTTGTAGGTTAGTATCAATGTGGTGTTCCTCAGGGAAGGTGTTTACAAGGATTTGTGAAAGGGTTTTTGTTCGGGCCAACGTTCTTGTCCAAAACCTAAATCTTGATCTTCTTGCAGCAAAATTTCCAATAAGCCATGGTAAGTTCTGTGTGCTTAAAGGAGGTTGGTCATATCCCAAGTAAATTGGGCCTTGATTTTGAGGGATACCTACATATTTTCAAACACATGCATTTTGTTAAATTTATAACTATCGATGATGCATACACATTTTCTAAAGTAATTAAGTAACAGAATAACTGAAAATAGTATTGCCCTAACTTGGTCTGGAACTCCGACAATCCAAATATATCACAAAAGATTGAACTATATAAAATTAAAAACTTTCTATTAATCATTAACTTATACCCTAATAATTATATTCTCTAATAATTATATTAGTTATGTCATTTGTACTTATACCTAGATCTACTTATATACAAATGTTATTAATTTAATAAATGTCTATGACACTATAAAAAAAATATCATTTCAATACATTTTTTACATGGTTTTAGTAGATGTGTAAAATATTGTCAATTATTGTTAGATTTATAAGTATGAAAAAATTCAAGGATTTAAGCACTCATAAATCATAATACATAGAAACTAGTACAAATATGCGAATTCCTCCTTATAATCAATTTATAAAGTCTAGTTCTAGTGAATAGTAATATGAGGACATGATTGTCTTTTTATACCTAATATATTTGTTTAATCATATTTTAGAAATATATAAAAACTCAACCAAAACAAATATAATTTTATTGATTGCATTACTAATATATATATGTAAGACTCAAGTATAATATATAAAAAATCAACCTACACAAAAATAAGTTTATTGATTACATTATATATATATATACATATATATATATATATATATATATATATATATATATATATATATATATATATATATATATATATAGAGGTTGGTTCTTGTAAAACAAACTTTAAAGTAAAATAAGTAAAAAAAAATTAAAAAATAATTTATAACGTTAGATATTTTGAATTATCGTTCATTTTAACCATATCTCAAACTTTAAAAAACGAAGTTTTGTTGTACATCAAAAAATGGGTAGTTTTATCGTTGTGCATCAAATTTCAATATTTACTGCACAAAAACAATGAATTTGATGCACAACCCTTAGACGACATACATTTTGATGCATATCAAAACTTGCTTTTTTAAAGTTTGTTATAATTGAATAAATAAACATAATACAAAATTACACATATTATAAATTATTTTTTCATATTTTTTTACTTAATTTACTTTAAATATTGGTTTATAAGAACCTCCTCCTATATATATATATATATATATATATATATAGGTTGGTTCTTGTAAAACAAACTTTAAGGTAAAAAAAGTAAAAAAAAATTAAAAAAAAATTTATAACGTTAGATATTTTGGATTATCGTTCATTTCAACCATATATCAAACTTTAAAAAACGAAGTTTTGTTGTAAATCAAAAAATGGGTAGTTTTATGGTTGTGCATCAAATTTGAATATTTACTGCACAAAAACAATGAATTTGATGCACAGACCCTAAACGACATATATTTTGATGCATATCAAAACTTGCTTTTTTAAAGTTTGTTATAATTGAATAAATAAACATAATACAAAATTACACATATTATAAATTATTTTTTCATATTTTTTTACTTAATTTACTTTAAATATTGGTTTATATGAACCTCCTCCTATATATATATATATATATATATATATATATATATATATATATATATATATATATATATATATATATATTCTATTGTGTGTATTCAACTGTCAAAATTTCTACTCAAAACCAAAGGCCAAATAAAAGACAGAGACCGTGCCCTCGAACAATTCTAATTTTTTCACACATGATAAAACGGACCTAAATTTTTTTGAGATGTAACCTGTTTAAGTATTGAAAATTTAAAATAAAAAGAATAGATTATCCCGCCGTAACGTGCGAGCATGCTAAACCTCGTTTTACTCATCTATCAATGTAAAGATTAATTAACGGCTTAAAGTTTCTATGCACATGAGATATGCCTAGAAACTGAATGCGACGAATTTATCTATACACGTTTACGTGAGAACAGTTCTTTATATGTACAAGCATTTACAAGTGCGAAGCTTTTTTTTTCTTGATAATTTATCATTCTTCACATTTATGATGAATATAAACATCTAGAACATGTATAAGTGCGAATGAATTGAAAAAAAAAAGTTACTCATTCTTCTGGAGGTATGTAAACAAATACGCGTCCAAATAGCAAAAAATTTGTAGTGCAACTTTTAGCCAACAACTTAAGATTTACGAGTATATAAATCTCCCTAATAGGAAATTAACTTAAGAGGTACACCAGATAAAGATCTCCTTGATAGGAAACTGGTGTGGCCATCACGAAGAATGCTCACACCAAGAGCCTATAGAACTTAAGTCCTTTCATTATGTGGTAAGAGTGATCAACATGTTAACCTACTTGGTCACTTCGTGGTGGTTATTATTTAACCGATATTTTCTAAACGAAAAATGATAGTATGATCATATCAATTATAGTTCAAATTTATAACATAAATGTTAAATTATCTAGAAAGCTAATATAAGAAAATACAATGATATGGTTTTATATTTTACCAGTTTCCGAAATGATCCCTAAAGATAGCATTTCTGGGATGGCTGCAATTAGCTGGTAAGCCGCAAACATAACTGGCCAATACCCGACCACTGGAACACCACAATCATCACCAACTTTGAGCGCCCATGATGCCAATAAGTCCACAATCATGAATGCTACTCCGCCACCATCATCCCTACCTATAAGTTCACGAACCATGCGATCCAAATGCTTAGGCATGTTATTCTCCATGGCAAACTCAACAGCGAAGAAATCACGTGGTGTCCCTTCATCCAAACCATCTGGGATGGACATGCAAGTGATACAAGTTTTGTGAACTATGTTTTGGTGAATGAACTCTGGTGTTACGACAACAGGTGAAAGACCGAGGTGGCTTAAGGCGGATGCCAGATTAAGCATGGGTGTGACATGGCCTTGTGCCGGATAAGGGACCATAATAACTTTAGGCTTCATTATGAGATAGTGTATGGTTTATTAATTTAGATCTAATGGTTCATATATATATATATATATATATATATATTTGGGAAGATTGATCAGAACCACTTTAAGCATGATACATGTGTGAACAGTAGTAAATCAATTTGTAAATCAGTTTGACCACTTTAAACTTAATAAAATTTGGTCTATATGTTTTGAGCAATTGAGCTCAAAAGGGTTGGTAGAATAGTAATCTATTTAATATTATGTACATCATATTGACATCTTTTCCTTCATTAAATAACTTATGCATGTTTTCTGTTTAAAAAATATTCAAACTCATGTTTGTTTTAGTTATTGGTTCGTTTGTGGATTGTTTATGAGATTAGTGATAGCTACTTTTGTCGACAACCGCATTATGTGCAGTGCAAAACGCACATCATGCGATGTTCGTTTGCTTGTTTTCGCGAAGGTTATTTAATTGAGGTTCATTTGGTTATTTGTGGTTTTGTTAGAGCCTAGAGTATGATTGAGTTGTGGTTCGCAATTTCACATTGTGAGGCTTTTAGAACTGTTGTGCACACCGTTGTGGGGAGTTTGTCTCCAGTCTATGGCTTGGTTAACGCCAAGTTATGGAGGTGTTTGGTTTATTTTATTATTTTATAAGGTTTAAATGAAAAATGATAGGTTATGTGCGACTATTTTCTGAGATATGTATTGAGTTATCACTAAGACTACGAATGTTGAGTTGTGATTGAGTTGTGGTAGGGGAATGTTGATGTTGTTTGGATAACTCAAGTTATGATACAAGGTGCTCTGTATTTGTTTGGTTAATTCTATATCTTATTATGTGTGTTTAGTTTATTCGATAGTTTAAGTTGTGTCAATAATGTACATTGTGTGCCACAACATGCATGACGTGCAATATTTGGGGTTCATTTGGTGTATTTGTTCATATCTATAATCTATAATCTATAATATATACTAAAAGAGATGTATTAATATTTACATGGCGAAATATGGATCACTAGATTGCTTTCAAGAGTAATTTTCCACCTGTAGATCAAAATAATGATGTCATAAAACATCATCATTAACTATTTTCGTTCTAGCCCCTCTATTTTATATATAATTTTAATGGGTTAATTGTTTTAAAATGCATCGAACTTTACACGAAAAACTATTGTATACATCCAAATTTCAAATGCTCTAATGTATTTATCGAACTTTTATAAAAAGCTATTGTGTGTATTCGTTTACCTTTTCTCCAGGTAACCGGTAAATTAAATAATTTTGATATAATTTTTGTAATATTTAAAGACATGTCATTTGTTACAAATGCAAATTTAACCAAATAATTTCCATGTCACATTTAATTAATTAATTCATAATTAATTAATTCATGATTCCATCAAGTTCTTCAATTACACCATATTTGCTACAAATGCAAAAAAATACAACCCCATTCTGAACACCATAACCACCATGTCTACGGTCCTCTCCTTATCCCTCCGCCACCATGTTACCACCACACCACCACCGTCACCCACTCTTTTCCGTCCCCCAAATTCCACCACCAACCTCCTCCCTCACTTCCCCAAACTCTCACTTCGCTACCTCCTTTCTACCGCCGATGCCGCCGTCTCCTTATCCCTCCGCCACCATGTTACCACCACACCACCACCGTCTACCACTCTTTTCCGTCCCCCAAATTCGTTACGTCCTTTCTTTCTTTTCAGATCTGGAATTTAGATCCATTACAAAATCCCAAATTAAACCTTGTGGAAGCATTTACCCAGATAAAAGCTTTGTGATTATGCTATCACTGGATTATCATCACAGTAAATCAGTTGCATCAATTTTTCCATGTACAATTCAAGTCCGGTGTATGTGTATGCCATTTTCTATATTTTTCAATCTAAGAAGAAACAAATGGGTTAATTGTTTGGTATGAGTGATTTTCGAGGAGTAAAAACTTATCTTATATATATTATTTAATTTAATTTAATAATAATAATATATGAATAAATGAAGATTAAATAAAAAAGAAATTAGGATTTTTAAACTTTTGGTTTAATGATACGTGGCTGCCACATCACATATTAAATATTAGAAATATATAAAACCTGATCCACGTCATCGTTGAGCAGGTTAAAGGTTAAATCATGCTGACATTAGACTAATTTGGAAGATAACTGAATACAATAGATGGTTTAGAATATGGATGCATACAATAGTTTTGAGTGTAAAGTTCGATGTATTTCTAAACAATTAACCCTAATTTTAATCCTTCAAGTTTAATATTTATTTAAAAAAAAACATAACTTTAGGCCATTACCTTAAATCTTAAATATATGAATTTAAAAGTGGCTAATAATTGTATTATTTCCGATAGAGTTCTTTACGTATACGAATTAAAAAGTGGCGTTGAATACACGTACATGTAAACAAAACAACATATACCTAGCATCACAACTCATATTGTTATATATTGTTAATAACACACGATATTTACTCAGCTTCTATATATCATACTTGTAATTTTCCGATAAAATTATCCGTGTAAGCGGGGAATAAACTAGTTGATTCTACACTATATGTTGAGGCACTTCGTGCTCTAAAATGTGCACATAGTGTGATGTTTGACTTTTGTTCGCTTTTTGATTAAGGTTTGTTTAAGAGTTGCTTGTACGCTTTATTATTATTATTTTGGTTTTGATTTTCGTTCATTGGATTAATGCATTTTGCAGGCAACGTCACATTCCATATACTAATGTCATCACGTAGTGTTTGTGTTTGTCAATCTAAGCTTCATCTTCGCTTCTCATATATGGGTTTGTATTAGGCTTTATATATTCTTGGTTTCGTATAATTGTTTGTCGGTTTGTTGTTTGCTTAGTTGATCCCTTTTTTTAGACCTGACTTTTGGATATTGAGTTTTTTTTAAGGTGAGCTCGGTATTCTCTCATTTGCATTTGGTTTCTCCCGCTCGGCATAGGAATTCACATTTACATAAGCATTGAAGGAAAATTTACTATTATACTAAGTATTTTTTTTTATCTGATTCGAATTAGATTATGATTTACCAAACATGGTTTGCATTGGTGATGCTAGAGTCTAAATTTAGTTGTGGCTTTTTATTTTCGCATTAGTTTTGTTTGTTGGATTCGAAACGTATTATGGTCTCACTATTTTTGATCCCTCACATACATTCATTACCTCTTAAGCAATAAGCAATGTTTGTGTATGCCACACGAGTTCATAAATTAGACTCATATTAGTTTAACTTTTATATCACGTGGTGGTGTGTGTGTGATGATTTTAACTCGCCTTTTAATAATCAATTTTATTTTATATTCAAGTTTTGCAATCAACGAATCCAATCAATAAAATATTTTTATATTTATTGTATGTGATTTCAACAAAAATACAATATCGGTCATGCCCAATGGTTTTATTTTATTTTGACATGAGTGTTACGTGGAAAACCTCACAAGTCACATATGCGGCAACTTTCCCTTGGTTCCTCCGGTTAAATAGACTTCTAATTAACAAAGGGATATGAGATTATATATTTTAATTATTACTATTATCGTACTCGTCTTATACAGTGGAATAACAAATAATTAAATACATTTATAAATATGATAAAAATGAATTCATACGTAATAACGGGGAATAAATATAAAATATTATGGTCAAATACTATATTTTAAAATGTTATTTTTTTTCTTGTCAAAGTTGAAATTTGTTTTAAATTAGCTAATTTTATTTAAAAATTATTTTCACTAATTTTTATTACTTTGTATGATAACTTAATTTTCTGAAAAATATTAATTATAATGTTTAGTATTCTAATTAAAAAGTTATGAATATTATTAATATGTTTATTATAAATTAGTTAACTAATAAATATTATCATTATTTTTCTTTTTTAGATTAAATAATAATTAAACACTGTATATTAAGTTATATTAGTATTGTACCCGCGTTACGCGATGGGGTAATAAACAATTGAAGACGTTTATGAATATTATAGAAACGAACCCTTACACAGTGACAGTGAATAAATATAAAATATTGATGATCAAACACGATATTGTAAATATGGGTTTTTTTCAAAGTTAAAATGTGTTTTGATTTAGTTAACTCTATTTAAAAACCATTTTAACTAAATTTTATAACTTTGTATGACAAATTAGTTTCCTAAAAGTTATTAATTTAAGTGTTTATTATTCTAATTAAAAGGTTATGAATTTTATTAATATGTTCATTATACATTAATTAACTAACAAATATTATCATCATTTGTTTTTTTTTTATATTATGTGGTAATTAAAGACTAATGCATTAAATTATATTTTAATTGTTTATTTAATTATTTATAAGTTACAAAACCTATTTATTAATTTCAATTAATTTTCTATTTATTTAAAACTAGGAATTATGGACTTTGCAATGCACGGATCTTGATTATACAAACATATGTTAAACTCGTGATATTTTACCCATTTATGAAAATTCAACTTAGATGTGATTGAAATTTTGAAAACAAAAAAAATAAAATTGGAATCACTATTAGTTTGGGTTTAAGAGAGAATTTCAAAACCATCATTCTAGATGGGTTTAGAAAATGTCTAAATTTTATTAGTTTTATATCCAAATCTTGATTCTAAAGTAATTACTTAAATATATTAAATGAAAATTAGATTTATTCATTATTCTCATATCCATAAACCAAACACATCTTATAAATTGTGATTCTTTCAAAAAGAGAAAAACCTTAACTGAAAAAGAACGATTTTTTTTTTGTGTTACGACACAAAACAATAATACCGTGAGAAATCTATAATTAACATTTAAGACATGCAAATATGGAATAGGTTCATGTTAACCATTTACTTGCAATAAATAAATATCAATTGTTTTGGTATTTAAATAATAAAAAATAAGGTAATAATATTTATTCACAAACATAACAAAAGTTATGATGTAAGAGACTCGTATGTATCGTTAGCCGATTATAATGTGAAGAAGAAGACGACTTTGCCGCAGTGCAAGGGGATGCGCCGCAGTATCGAGTTACGCAGGATTTTTGTTATTTTTATTTGTTTAAAAACTTGAGTGTTTATTTATTTTCTAGGGTTAGTATTTAATCATTTGATGAACAATTTTCAAGACGGCTGTTAATTTGAAGGTTTTCAACTTTATTCAGATTTGAGAACTCTTTTCAAGGATTCAAATCTTTGGTTCTTGGTTTATCCGTGTTTGATTTGCAAAGAAATTCTTTTTTCTATATCGTGGGCATTATTTGGTATCAGATTCCAGAAGTGATTATGGCTTAACAATTACCTCATCGTGGTCGTGGTAATCGAAGAGGGGGCCGTGATCCTAATGCTGAATTTGTTGATCCACGTGACATAGAGATTGGACGACTGCAACAACGGATACATGACCTCGAATTTCGTGAGGATTCACCCAGAGAAAAGACTGAATCGGAAGGACACGTTTGGGACGGTCGCTCTAAGGATGTCAATCCTTTTGCGAGACGTCGTATGGCTCACCATGATGGTCAATTCCATGATGATCCTTTACGACATTTTGGTGTTAGGGTTGAAATTCCATAATTTGCATGTTCGGTAAACACATATGATTTTATTGAATGGGTTAGTACGGTTGAACGGGTTTTTAATATTTGTGACATTCCGGATGATTTAAAAGTCAAACTGGTAGCGATTAAGTTGAAGCAACAGACATCTTTATGGTGGGATCATGTGACTAAGCAGCGTCGGTTTGAAGGAAAATCTAAAGTCGTTACTTGGGCTAAGATGAAGAAATTATTACAAAGTAAATACCTTCCGGCTACTCATAGACAACAAGCTTTCCTTGACTATCATCAGTTTTCTCAAGGTAATTTGTCTGTAGAAGATACTATTAATGAATTTGATAGGCTGCAAATGCGTTGTGATGCAATTGAATAGGAGGAACAGATTATTGCTCGATTTTTAGGGGTGTTAAAACCTCAAATTGGGGATGTTGTTACTCTTCATCCTTATTATTCATTTGCTGATGTTTGTCAATTAGCATTGAAAGTCGAACGTCAACAAAGGGCGCGAAGTGGATTTTCAACTGGTTTTCGTAGTTCCCCTACTCAATGATCCTCGGCTACTCCATTACCTGTTCCTACTAGTGTTGAACCGAAAGTAGCACTGGTTTCAACAAATTATGCTCCTACAGGTAATACTCCGCGACATATTCGTTGTAATAAATGTGGCGGTCTGGGTCATATTGCTCGTAATTGTACCAATACTCAAGTGGTAGCTTTGGTGGAGGAAGATTCCTTTCCTAATTATGATACAAATGGTGACGAGCTCGCATATGAGGAATTACCTCCTGATCAGGGTACGTATTTGGTTATTCAGCGAGTTTTAGATATTGATCGATCTTTTACTGATGACTTATGGTTGTGTCATTGTATTTTCCGCACCAAATGTACGGCTAAGGGTAAGTTTTGCACCATGATTATTGACAGTGTTAGTTGTGAGAATGAAGTATCTTCGTACATGGTTGATAAATCGGGATTGACTGCAACTGATCACCGGATCCGTATGAGTTGACATGGTTAAAAAAGGGTAATCTTATCAAGGTCAACAAACGTTGTTTAGTACAGTTTTCTATTAGAAAAAAAATATCACGATGAAGTTTGGTGTGATATTATTCCCATGAATGCAACTCATATTCTATTGGGTCGCCTGTGGCAGTTCGATAGGAAAACAAAACATGATGGGTTTCGGAACACGTATAGTTTCACTAAGGATGGTATTAGCATCACTCTTCTGCCTTTGGATACTCGTTCTACTTCTAAATCGGATTCCACTTTGTTTCTTAAACGAGCGGAATTTGAGACATGTATTAAAGATATTCCTATTATTTTTTTGTTAGTTGTTAATGCACAAAATAGTGATGTCACAACAATTCCAGTTCTTGTCCAACCATTGCTTGAGGAATTTTCGGATGTTTTTCCAGCTTACATTCCTTCGGGATTTCCTATGATACGAGATGTTTAATATTGTATTAATTTAGTTCTCGGTTCTTCTATTCCTAAGAAACCAGCGTATCAAATGAATCCAAAAGAGTTTGCGGAATTGCAAAAGCAGGTTCCTGAACTGTTAGATAAAGGTTTGATTCGTGATAATATGAGTCCCTGTGCGGTTCCACCTGTGCTCGTTCCTAAGAAAGGCGGTACGTTTCGTTCGTGTATTGTTTGTCGCGCCATGATAAAATCACTGTTAAATACCGTTTTCCAATTCCTCGGTTAGATGATTTATTTGATCATTTAAATGGGGCTATTTTTCTTTTCCAAGATTGAACGTAGCGGTTATCATCAAATTCGGGTGCGTCCGGGAGATGAATGGAAAACCGCTTTTAAGACACGTGATGGGTTGTATGAGTGGATGGTTATGCCTTTTGGGTTGTCAGATGCCCCAAGCACCTTTATGTGGTTGATGAATCAGGTTTTTTTAACCATTTATGGGTCGTTTCGTTGTGGTGTATTTTGATGGCATTCTTATTTTTAGTGAAAGCATTCAGGAGCAAATGGAGCATCTTCGCCAAATTTTCACGGTGTTGTGTGAACATAAACTTTTTGCTAATGGTAAGAAGTGTTGCTTGTTGATGAAGTGTATTTATGGGGATATGTAATCACGGGTGTAGGCATTAAGATGGATGCCTCAAAGGTTGAAGTTATTCTCAGTTGGCCAATTCCTACTACTATTCATGATGTTCGCAGTTTCCATGGGTTAGTTTCTTTTTACCGTCGTTTTATTCGTAATTTTAGTAGTATTCTTGCTCCTTTGACCGAATGTTTAAAGGGAATTCGTTTTGTGTGGACTGATGAGGCCACTACCGCTTTTGAATTGTTGAAAGCTAAAGTTACTCAGGCGCCTGTATTGGCGTTACCTAATTTTGACGAGGTTTTTTATGTTGAATGCGATGTCTATGGGTTGGGTATTGGCGGTGTTCTTAGTCAGAATAATCGTCTTGTTTCTTTTTTCAGTGAGAAGTTTAACGAAGTTCGGGGCAAATATTCTACTTATGATAAAGAATTTTATGTCATTATACGTGTTTGGATACATGGCGTCATTATTTGTTGCATAATGAGTTTGTGTTATTTTCTGATCATGAGATGTTGAAGTATATTAATGGTCAACACAAATTTGAATGTGCGGTATGCAAAATGGGTCGAACTTTTACAAGTTTTTTCCTTTGTTATAAAGCATAAAGCAGGTGCTCAAAATCAGGTGGCCGATGCACTTAGTCGACGTCATTCTCTTCTGTCTACGATGCAACTTCGTGTTCGTGGGTTTGATTCTTTTCGTACTTTGTATATTGATGACCCTGATTTTTGTATGATTTGGTATTCGGGTGATTCGGGTTCATTTAATCAGTTCTCTAAACACAATGGTTATTTATTTAAGGATTCTCGTTTGTGTATTCCTACTTGTTCGTTATGTAACGCTATTATTTTGGAATCTCATTCGGGTGGTCTTGCTGGGAATTTTGGTCGGGATAAAACTTTGATTGTTGTACATGATCAGTTTTATTGGCCATGTTTAGTTAAGAATGTTAATCGAATTGTGATCGTTGTATTTTGTGCCATATAGCTAAGACTCATAGTAGTAATGCGGGTTTATACACACCGTTGCCAGTTCCTGAGTCCCCATGGGAAGATGTTAGTATGGATTTTGTGTTGGGGTTGCCTCGTACTCAACGTCAGAAAGATTCAGTTATGGCTGTCGTGGATCGTTTTTCAAAAATGTCACATTTTGTTCCTTGTTCGAAGACTTTTGATACTAGTCAAGTTGCTTGTTTGTCTTTTTTTAGAGATTGTCAAATTACATTTGATATTCCTAAATCCATTACGTCTGACAGAGATGTTAAATTTGCCAGTCATTTTTGGCGCACTTTGTGGTCTCGTATGGGTTCAAAACTACAGTTTTGTAGTTCACATCATCCACAGACTCATGGTCAGACAGAGGTAGTTAATCGCAACTTGGGTAATTTATTGCGTAGTTTAGTTGGTGACCACCCGAAACAGTGGGATACTGTTTTACGAGAATCTGAGTTTTCTTATAATTGTTCTCCTAATCGTACTACTGGGAAAACACCTTTTGAAATCGTCTATGGTCGTAATCCAGTTACTCCTCTTGATTTGGTTCCTCTTCATATTACTTCTCAAGTTCATGTTGACGGTGATCATCATTCTGTTACTATTAAAGAATTACGTCGTCATGTTCGTGACCGTATTATTTCTCATAATAAACAATATGATGATCGTGCTAATAAACATCGCAAGCGGGTTGTTTATAACGAAGGTGATTTGGTTTGGATTCATTTGCGCAAAGAACGTTTTCCCACTGGACGCTTTGGTAAGTTACAACCTCGTTTTGATAGTCCTTTTCGGGTTTTGTGCAAGATTAATGATAATGCTTAGACTGGACGGAGTGGTACGTTATAGGGGCGTTATTTTGCCAAATCAGCAGCTATAACGCCCCCACACCGCTCCGGTGGGGGGGTTATGGGGGGCGTTATGGTGGTGGCGTTTTGGTAGTCACGGGCGTTGTGGGTGTTTTTTGGTGGTCGAACGGTCATATGACCGTTGTGGATATTATCAAGTTTTCTGCTACCTTTAATGTTGCCGATTTGTCACCGTATATTGGTGACTCCAATGATGATAGTGACTCTAGGGCAAGTCTTCTTCAACCGGGGGAGGATGATTTAAAAGACTCGTATGCATCGTTAGTTGATTATATTGTGAAGAAGCATACGAATTCGCCTCAGTGCAAGGGGATGCGTCGCAGTCCAGACTTAGAGTCTTGACAGGGAACCGTGCGCCGCAATCATGAACTAGTTTGCCGCAGTCACGAGTTACGCAATATTTTTGTTATTTTTATTTGTATAAGGACTTGAGTGTTTTTTTTATTTTCTAGGGTTAGTATTTAATCCTTTGATGAACAATTATCAAGACGATTGTTAATTTTTGAGGTTTAAAATTTTATTTAGATTTGAGAACTCTTTTCAAGGATTCAAATCTTTAGTTGGTTTATTCGTGTTTGATTTGCAAAGCAATTCTTTTTTCTATATCATGGGCATTAAGTTATAAATACAGAATATAAAACAATGACATATTGTATGTATATTCAATCATATATATGTATATTCATTATTCGAGATCAAGATCGAGGTGGATAATTGAAATTATTCTAAAAAGAGTATTATATAACTATAAAAAGGGCAAGAATATAGTTACTTTTTAATTTACTTTCTAACATTGATATATATATATATATATATATATATATATATATATATATATATATATATATATATATATATATATATTTGATGTTGAAACTTGAGTCACAATATAACAACATGTCATCTTCAATCATCTTCAATCATCTTCATCTTGAATTAGAAAGGGATTAATTGTAGCTACAATGTCCTTTCGAGAAAGAGGTATACCATTTGGTTCCTGAAGAGTTTTAGTGGACAAAAAAACTTAAGAGAAAACATATTAAATTTAATAACAAAAATTGTATAATGTAACGTGTATTGGATGAAGAGAGTACCTCTCGATCTTTTTTCTGAAATGGTTTGGGATTATGGAAAATGTGAGATATAGATTTCCATTTTTCCGTATAATTTTTCTTGCGATTAACGATGTATCTACACCACAATGTTAGTTGATTTTAAAGTACGGAATCAAGTGAATGATAGTACCTAAAATGCGTGAGTAAAGAAAAACATGGATGCATTTTTATACCTTATTTATTTGATATTTTGGTTTTATTAATTTGAGCCACCATATGTCTTGCATTTTTCCGCTTGTTGATCGTATATTGGTAAGCCTTTTAAATTTATGAATTTCAAGAATACCTCGAATCATAGTTGTAGTGAATTTGTCAAAAAGTATAACATACCCACTACATAAATTATAAATAAACTAGGTGTATTCTCGCGCTTTGCGCGGTGACAATTTTTAAATAGATTTTTCACGAACAATGATCAGAATCGGGAGTTAGAACAATATGAACCTGAAACTGAATTAGAACAATATTGATGTGACCAGTCAAATAGCTAAGGGATTGACTACAAAAGTCAAACTTTTCAAATACATATGTAAAAATAAAAAGACATTCCTACGTACAGTATTAGATATTAGATTAGATACATATATAATTCAGCAAACTGCTGCATATTTTTAAGTAAGGTATAGAAAGAATATAACATGTTGTATCACTTGTCTAATCAACAACATGCACATGGACCCTATACCTGCAACAACGAAAACAGACATTACAAAAGGCAATAATTGGGTAGGTTAATACCATAGTCCCTACATAAAACAACTCAAAACACCAACCTTATCATAAGGTAGTTGCAAAAGTCATTGCAAATATCATAAAAAAACAAATCATCCTTTACAACTAACTCTTTGCTGCACTCTCCACAACTCTTGTAGCACCAACCGGATTGAGTATATAGACGATCAACTGTTGCCAAAACAGTGAAAACATGACGACCAACTGTTGCCAAAACAGTGAAAACATGGTCAGTTACACATTTATAATATAATATAAAAGGTTTCCATCGTTGTACATAAAAAACATGGTAGAAATTATTGTATATTAACTGTTTTTGTGGCGTACCTCCGGATTGAGTATATAGACGATCAACTGTTGCCAAAACAGTGAAAACATGACGACCAACTGTTGCCAAAACAGTGAAAACATGGTCAGTTACACATTTATAATATAATATAAAAGGTTTCCATCGTAGTACGTAATAAACATGGTAGAAATTATTGTATATTAACTGTTTTTGTGGCGTACCTTTTTTCCGGCTTTTAAAATTTTCAATCAAATTAAAAATTACCTCATCATCAGCTGATGTGTCTGAAATAATCCATATTTTGTAGCCACATTTATCGTATTTAAGCTCATTTTCTGCAACTTTTATTATGATTTGGTATATTTTTAGTGAGAATTGCAGATTAGAGTAATATTTGGATCATGGAGCGAAAAGGAGCTGAAACCGGCTTGAAACGGAGACAAACGAGCAAGAAATGTGAAGATGGAGAAACAGCCGACGGCTGAAGATATTTAGCCGACGGCTAAATTAAAGTTTTTCACAAATCGTTCAAAACGTGCCGCGGAAGCAACTTTTTAGACCGCGTGTTCCAGCCGACGGCTGAAGTGAGCCAGCCGACGGCTAAAATGACGTTTTCAGAATCTATATAA
Organism: Senecio squalidus; assembly: GCA_910822075.1. NCBI lineage: Eukaryota > Viridiplantae > Streptophyta > Magnoliopsida > Asterales > Asteraceae > Senecio > Senecio squalidus. The sequence goes on from CAJVGC010000432.1 coordinate 50,731,590, forward strand.
TGGGCTTCTAGGTCTCGAGTTTAAAACACATTATTCATTATTTTCAACCTGCATTCATCCTGGAAAGCTGCAAGGAGAGTCCTAGAAGCCGTTAAACACTTGGAAGCTTTGGTTAATCATCATTAATCATTCCTGAAGTTAGCAATTTGTTTGGTTTGCACTTTTACGCATTATTATCTTGATACAATGTTTTGTTTTAAGACTATTATTGTTATTTGCTTACAATCCAACATGAGCTAAATTCATTAAGCGATTGCTTGGATTGTTGAACCTGGATTTATGTTTTAATCAAGTTTACGTTTGAATTAATTGATTTTTCTATTATTGTTTACGTTTAATCGAGATCCATGTTTATTCAAAGTTATTAAATTTACTACTTAGCGTGATTGATAGATCTATAACATAACTAGCGTTCTTATAAATCTATTAGTTATTTACAATTATATGATTTATTAGATAATTGTAGCTTGAGACTTAATTGAGATAGGCTAAGATATTAGTGATTTAATGAATTGAATGAACATGACAATTATATCAGGATTGAATAATTGAGACTTTTGTTAATTCGTAGTCGACAGATTAAATTGTAAACAATAGTGACATTAAAGCACAATTTAGAGTGGATAATCTAAGATAGCTCTTGATGTACGATCATTCGTATGATCTTTCTCTAAAATTGTAGGATTAGATGACTCTAGCGGGAAATCTAGTTATCATAGGAATCACAGTTAAATCAATCAAACATATTCTTGTTAATTCATAATCCAGGTGAAACGTAATTCCAAGTAATCGTTGCTTTCTAATATTGATTAATTCTAAAGACTTTTCAAAACAGTTTTTCATCCATAATTCACTTAGTTCATTAAATTGTTATTTTATTTTAGTTAATTGTTTTCTGAAATATGTTCTCACAGAACTAAAACGCCCCCATATTTACTTGCTTTAATTAGTTTAATTATATAATTTGAGATAACGAATATAAATGCACGTTCCCTGAGTTCGATCCGGACTTACTGATTCTATATTTACGTACGATCAGGTACACTGCCTGTATTGTGTGTTAATATACATTGGTATAATCCTTTTCTAAACTTTAAATAATTTTATGTTATAAAATACACATCAAGTTTTTGGCGCCGCTGCCGGGGAACGGTAGCTATTTTTATTCGTAATTTTGAATTTGTAATTATTCGATCCTTTTGGAAAGATTTATCTTTCTGGAAGTTGCATTCTTTTTGTATTACGTGATAATTGTTAATTGGACTAATCGGATTTTTGAAGTTACAATTTTTCAGGAAATTTGCACACAGTACTTTTTAACCGCCGGCTGAACAAAAACAGCCGCCGGCTGATTTCCAGCCGCCGGCTGAATTTAGCCAGCCGCCGGCTGATTAGCAGCTGTTTGTTTATTTTTCGTTTTATTGTAATTTTAATATTTCGGTTTGTTTAATTTTCAGTTATCACGGGCTACTGACATATTTTCTTCTGTCTTATAGGTTTTGCATGACCCGGAGTTCAAATCCAAATCTTGTAGAGCCTTTCGAAGATCCGGAGAAAGCTTTTCGCATTCGACGCAGACTGTTTTCCCCAAAAGCTCAACCACTCACCAGTTTTAAGATTCACCAAAACGAGAGTTTCACTTCTGATTTTATGCCATCTTCTGACGAGGAATACAACCAGTTTTCTGATCAAGAGGAAGAGAAACCAATCCCTAATTCACCAGTCACCGTATCAGATTCCGATTCAACTGAAGAATCAGAGCACGAAATGGCAGTCAACATCAATGAGATCACTTGGAGGAGTACTATGCTCTTACCCCGAATGTTGCAACAGACATTCCCAACCCTGCTATCACTCGAGGAGCAGACTTCCAGCTTAAGGGCCAGTTTCTCAAAGAACTTCGAGAGAACCCTTTTAATGGAGATGAGAATGAAGATGCTAATGTTCATGTGGAAAAGGTCATCGAGATTGCTGATGCTTACACTATTCCTGGTGTGACAAAGGAGGCTGTTATGTTACGGGTGTTTCCGATGACACTCAAGGGAAACGCAAAAAGGTGGATTGGGAACGAACCGGCCAATTCCATCACTACTTGGGCCGATCTGAGGGCCAAGTTTTTGAAGAACTACTGTCCCCCTTCAAAAACCTCTAAAATGATTGATGACATCAGGAACTTCACACAGGATATCGGTGAGTCACTTTATCAAGCATGGGAGCGTTACAAAGACATGTTACACAAATGCCCCCAGCATGATCTCAACACTCAACAAGTTATCAAGACATTTTACAAAGGGGTTGATCGTCAAACTCGTAACGAGTTAGATTCTGAAGGCAAAATTCCACGGAAAATCCCGGCTGATGCTTGGAGTGCTATTGAAAAATCTGCTAAACACTCCAAACTATGGGAAGACGGTGGTAAGGGACGAAGGCAAATGGCTGATAACAGCGACGGTCTCGCTGCTATAACTAACAAACTGGATGCTATGGGAAGAGACATCAAGCGCGTCAACGAGAAAGTTCATGCTATTCAAGTTGGTTGCGAAATTTGCAACGGATACCATCTAGCCAAAGATTGCCCTAGGAAAGATGAGGAAGAAGCCACTGAAGAGGTAATGTATGGAGATTACCAAGGAGGAGACAGGAATAACAACAACTATCGCCAAGGAGGAGACAACAATGGTTATCGCAAGCCCTACAACAACAATCAGGGAAATCCAAATGGGCAGAAACCATATAGGCAAGGACCACCGGGATTCTATGCTAAGGAGGCTCCTAAGGCACCGTTTCCACCAAAGGACGATTTGCATGAACTGATGAAACAACTCATGACAACTAATAATCAGTTTATGCAAACCACGATCAAGCGAATGGATGACACTGATTCCATCATCCGTAATCAAAGCGCTTCGATCAAGCAACTAGAAGGGACTATGGGACAATTAGCGAAAGTAGTACAAGAACGATTCCCAGGACAGCTACCGAGCTTCACGGAAACGAATCCCCGAGATCACGTCAAAGCAGTTACCACCCGAAGTGGTAAAACTCTCAACTCTTCTTTTACAGGTGTTACTAACAAAAATTCTTCTGATTTTGCACAGGTTAACAAAGAAGACGGACAAGAGAACGCAGACAACCCGCTGAATTCTGCTACTGCTGAATTTCAGCCGGCGGCTGCCCAAAAACAGCCGGCGGCTGACAGCCAGCCGGCGGCCAAATCCAGCCAGCCGGCGGCTGAATCACTGCTCTCGAAGAAAAGTACTCCAGCTGCTACTACGAAGCCAAAAATCACACCGGTGACTAAGGACTTCACACCTGCTGTTCCATACCCTGATGCTCTGAAGAAAGACAAGGATGCTGTCACGTACCACAAATTTCTCGAGAACATGAAACAGCTTCACATCAATATTCCGTTCATAGAGGCGATCGCTCAAATGCCGAAGTATGCGAAATATTTGAAGGATCTTGTGACGAATAAGAGTAAGCTGGAAGACGCTTCTAAGGTCACCATGAATGCACGCTGTTCCGCATTAATGCAAAACAAGTTACCTCCGAAATTAAGCGATCCAGGCGCTATTTCTATTCCTTGTTTAATTGGCAATTTAACTGTGAACAATGCATTAGCTGATCTAGGAGCAAGTATTTCTTTGATGCCATATTCCATGTATGCTAGATTAGGTTTAGGAGAACCAAGACCTATTCGTATGTGCATTGAATTAGCTGACCGCTCTGTTCAATATCCTAGGGGAGTTGTTGAAAATGTTCTTGTTAAAGTTGATAAATTTGTGTTCCCCTGTGATTTCGTTATTCTTGATATGGTAGAGGACCCTAGAGTACCGATTATCCTAGGACGTCCATTTTTAGCTACTTCTCACTCCTTAATTGATGTCTTTAACCGTAGAATCACCATGCAAGTAGGAGACGAGAAAGTTGTTTTTAATGTTAATGATTCAATGGAATATCCTTCTGCAGTAGATGATACTTGTTATTATTTAAATGCATATGACATTTCCGATGATGAGTTTGTGCAGATGTTACTGGAGGATGATCAGACTGATTCATTCATTAATGAGGGCTGGAGTGGAGATTTTGACTCTGCAAAAGAGTTAGCTGAGTTTGATATGCTACTGGAGGAAGTCAAGTCTACATTGACCACCGAAAATCAGGAAACAAACGAAGAAAAACCACCAGCAAAATCCAGCCGGCGGCTGTCTAAAGCCAGCCGGCGGCTGAAATGTTCTCAGCCGGCGGCTAAATGTTCTCAGCCGGCGGCTGAATTGACCAGTACAGGGATTTCGGTTCACGGTGTTCCATGTTCACGAGCTGAGATCATGGAAATTAAAACATCGATCGAAGAACCACCCAAACTGGAGTTGAAACCACTTCCGTCCCATCTGGAGTATGCATATTTGCAAGGTACAAGCGACTTACCTGTTATTATTTCTTCTAACTTATCTTGTGGGGAGAAAGATCGTTTGTTGCAGGTACTTAAAGCTCATAAGCAAGCTCTTGCATGGAAGATTACTGACATTCGGGGGATCAATCCATCATTTTGCACGCACAAAATTCTAATGGAGACAGACTTCAAGCCGGTCGTTCAACCGCTTCGACGTTTAAACCCGAAAGTCAAGGATGTGGTGAGGAAGGAAATTATCAAGTTGCTGGATTCAGGACTCATATACCCTATTTCTGACAGTCCATGGGTGAGTCCGGTGCATGTGGTTCCGAAAAAGGGAGGTATGACAGTCGTTGCCAACGAAAAGAATGAGCTAATTCCTACACGAACGGTAACAGGGTGGCGTGTCTGCATTGACTACCGAAAGTTAAATGACGCCACCCGCAAAGATCATTTCCCTTTACCATTTGTTGATCAAATGCTTGAACGGTTAGCCGGGAAAGCCTTTTATTGCTTTTTAGATGGTTTTTCAGGTTATTTCCAGATTCCTATTGAGCCGGAGGATCAAGACAAGACCACTTTCACGTGTCCCTTTGGCACGTTTGCTTATCGGAGGATGCCATTCGGTCTGTGCAATGCACCTGCTACATTTCAGCGGTGTATGATGGCAATCTTTCACGATATGGTGGAGCAATTCATGGAGATCTTTATGGACGACTTTTCGGTCTTTGGAGACTCATTTGACTCATGCTTGGAACACTTGGAGAAAATGTTGGCGAGATGTGAACAGTCCAATTTGGTGCTCAACTGGGAGAAGTGCCATTTCATGGTCCGCGAAGGAATTGTTTTAGGACACAAAATCTCAAGTGTGGGGATCGAGGTGGACCAATCAAAAATTGAAGCCATTGCGAAATTACCCCCACCAACGAATGTCAAGTCGGTAAGGAGTTTTCTAGGTCACGCAGGTTTTTATAGACGTTTCATAAAAGATTTTTCTAACATTGCGCGACCTATGAATCAACTCCTAGAAAAGGATTGTAAATTTAATTTTTCTTCTTCTTGTTTAACTGCATTTAACATTTTGAAGGAAAGATTGATTTCAGCACCGATTATGACTAGTCCCAATTGGGATTTACCGTTTGAGCTGATGTGTGATGCGAGCGATTACGCGGTCGGAGCAGTTTTAGGACAGCGGATTGAGAAGAGATTTAAACCAATTTATTACGCAAGCAAGACCCTTACAGATGCGCAGGAAAATTACACCACCACTGAAAAAGAACTGCTCGCTGTTGTTTTTGCTTTTGATAAATTTAGATCTTATTTAATCATGTCTAAAACTATTGTATTTACTGACCATTCTGCTTTGAAGTTTTTGTTTAGCAAAAAGGATGCCAAACCACGATTACTCCGCTGGATTTTACTTTTGCAGGAATTTGATATTGAAATTCAGGACAAGAAAGGAGCGGAGAATTTGGCGGCAGATCATTTGTCTAGGTTGGAAAACCCGGAATTGGAAAAGCTAGATGAGTCGGTCATACGAGACACTTTTCCCGACGAAGCTCTCATGACGGTTAAAGTAAGTGACGAGGTACCTTGGTTTGCGGATATTGCTAATTATTTGGTTGCCAAAACCCTTCCCACGAATAAAACTTATCAGCAAAAGAAGCGATTCTTTGCTGATTTGAAACATTATTTTTGGGAAGACCCGTTTTTGTTTCGTGCTTGTGCAGATGGCGTAATTCGGAGATGTGTTTCTGGAGCGGAAAAAGACAAGATCCTACGCCATTGCCATTCAGGACCTGTAGGAGGACATCATGCTGCGAATTTCACAGCCAAACGTGTTTTTGATGTCGGGTTCTATTGGCCATCAGTGTACAAGGATGCTCAAGATCATGTGAAGAAATGTGACGCTTGTCAACGGACTGGTAATATTTCTTCACGCGACGAGATGCCACAAACGGGCATCCAGGTATGTGAAATTTTCGATGTATGGGGTATTGATTTTATGGGACCCTTTCCTTCAAGTCGGGGAAATAAATATATTTTAGTAGCTGTCGACTACGTATCAAAGTGGGCTGAAGCGAAAGCTTTACCCACCAATGATGCGCGAGTCGTCGTTCATTTTTTGAAACAATTATTTTCCCGGTTTGGTACCCCTAAAGCTTTAATTAGTGATAGGGGTACACATTTTTGTAACGCCCAACTTGAGAAGGTGTTAAAAAGATATGGTGTAAACCATAAATTTTCAACAGCTTATCACCCCCAAACGAGCGGACAGGTCGAGGTTACTAACCGAGGCTTGAAGCGCATTTTGGAAAAGTCGGTCGGTGCAAATCGTAAGGATTGGTCCGATAAGTTAGACGATGCTCTTTGGGCGCATAGGACTGCATTTAAAACTCCTATTGGTTGTACTCCTTATCGTTTGATTTATGGTAAAGCATGTCACTTACCCGTTGAAATTGAGCATAAAGCCTATTGGGCTTTAAAAGCTGCCAATATGGAAATGATTCCTGCAGGGAAGAACAGGTTCCACCAGATACAGGAGTTGGACGAGTTGCGCATGAACGCTTATGAGAACTCGCTATTTTACAAGGAACGGACGAAGAAATGGCACGATAAGCGAATCAAGACGGATAGGAACTTTATCGACGGTGATATGGTTCTCCTATATAATTCAAGATTGAAGCTATTTCCGGGGAAATTACGGTCAAGGTGGTCGGGGCCGTATATCGTGCTAGATGTATTCCCCTACGGTACGGTGGAGATTGCCAACGAAAAGGGCGAGAGTTTTAAAGTGAATGGGCATCGTTTAAAGAAATATTATGCCGATGGACGTGACAACCAGTTTTTGGAGACGACGAGGAGCTCGATCTCCATGAACGTGACGGTTAAACAAACATGGTTTGAGTCGAGCTTAACGACTCATCACTAAACAAATAGCGCTTACGGGAGACAACCCGCTTCTTTTCCCTTTCTTTTATTTTTATTTTGTTCAGAAAAATATAAAGAAAATACAAAAAAAAATCAGAAAAACAACAAAAACCAAAAATATATGTACACTACGCGTTTTGTTTTCTTTTAATTTTTGATTTTTTGTTTCAGGTCCACTTAGATCATCATATGAGAGCTGCTAAACATATCGGACACCAGGTTAGATCGTGCTAAATCACCGAACGAAAAAACATTTTTTTTGGAACAGAAAGATTTAGCCGGCGGCTAAAATTTGGAATGAAAAATTGGCCGGCGGCTAACAGTCAGCCGACGGCTAAATATTTCCAGCCGCCGGCTGAAAACCCAGGTTTTGAAAAAAAAAAAAAATATAAATCGTTTTTTCTCATCCACATCCACACACACACACTCTTATCTTTAACCGGCGGCTGCGAAATTTTTTCACCATTTTCGTTCGATTTTCTTCAATTATTTCATCTCATTCTCTAATTCAAACACCAAGGTATGCTTTATTCAATCCTCTTTCTTGTTTTTCTTTGAATTTCATGAAGAACACATTTGGGGTTTTGCTAATCCGAAATTTTTAGTGCTTAATTTTACAATTAATTGTTAGGATTCACTCCTTAGATGATTTGTATGCTTAAGACTTGCTTAATTTTCGGTTTCCATGGTTTAATTTTGTTTAGAGATTGTTGATATAAATTGAGGTTTTTGCTAGGAATTTGGAACTTGGTAGTAATTGAATTTGTTAGTAGGTCTTATCCTTGCTACTGATTATTGATTATGTTGAGTTTTAAAGTCGAATTCCTAAGTTCTAATTGACGAAAATGAATTGAAGGAGTAAGTGTAATGAAGGCTTAGACATGCATTCTTTGTTGAATTTAGTTGTGAATTGGATTGTAGATTAAGGTATTGGTTTAACAGAATCAGCGAGATTTTTGTGTGCAACTTGGTGATTTGCATGTTATTTTTGATAGGGTGTTTAAACAGCAGCTAGAACGGTTAACAGCAATGAATAAACTGACCAGGAATTTTAGCCGGCGGCTGAAATTAGCCAGCCGGCGGTTCCCTTTCAGCCGGCGGCTGTTTTCAGCCAGCCGGCGGCTAAAACCTGCTGTCTTAATTTTTATTGCTTTCTGTTTCGGCTTGTTTTTGCGATCCCCTATTTTCTCGCACTGTTTTATATGACTAATATGGTTGTTCTAACTTGGTTTATGCAGACTATGGCACAGGAGGTCCCCCCTCACTTTCCTCTTTATAACATCGATCACCCATACCTTCAAGTAAACGAAGTAAGGCGCGGACTCACGTATCAACAGAGGCAAGACATCCAGACTAAGTTAACCAACATGCGGCAATATCCGGTCTTTGCCCCTAGCGGTATTGATTGGGATTTCTTAGCCGAAGTTCTCCCACACGATTCCCGTTATCCATCGGGAGCTGCTGAGATTTTGGATATGTTGGAATTTAATTATCAGGGATTTCGCTGTAGAGCCTGGGAACGGTTGTTTGCTATCCACGAGCCGGTCCACATAGAGGCTACATACGAGTTCTACGCATCCTTTACTTTCAACCACTCTGACCCCAACCCGAACCACAAGACCGTCCAATTTTTGCTAGGGGGCGAGGTTAGGAAAGTTGACATTAGCAGAGTTTGGGCAGGCACTTGGATTGTTTGATGCTGCTGATCGTGCACACCCGGATTTTGCTGAGTTTATGGCTGCGGGAGTTAAAACTCCGGACTATCGTGAAAACGCGGCAATTTGGGCCGCCATTGCTAGTGGAGAGTACACCTCACGCCCCTCCTATACACAGATTAGGGACCCGAAGGTTCGGGCTATTTTTGCTATGGTCTGTTTGTTTGTGATTGGCAGGAAATCTGGCATTGAAAAATGCCATAAGGAGGAGCTTTTCTGGCTAGGATGCATTGTTCAGAAGAGGGCCGTTAACGTACCCTATGTCTTGGCTAGATGGATGTCCAACATACTGAAGGGCGTACGCACCGGCAGTGTGATTCGGGGAGGTCACTTTGTTAGCGCTATTGGTAGACGCTTGGCCTTCCAGGGAGCGGGATTTGATACTTGTACCACGTTGACACCATGGATGCGTCTGTTTGGGAGCAGCTGGTTTAAGTCATCAGGTTTAGTGAGCAGGTTTGTTTCCCCAGGAGGTGAGGTGACTTACAGATGGGTTCCTATTAGAGGGGTTGATGGTGTTGATGAGTCGGATGATGAGGAGCATCCAGCAGGTTTCGAGGATGTTCCACCACCAGGACAGGAGGAGCACCCACCGGTTCAGGAGTTCGATTTTTCGGCTCAGATGGCTGCTTTGACATCTAGCATGGGGCAGATGTCATCACGGTTCGATTCATTTGCGGACCGTATGGAGGATCGTTACTGCGATCTCAGCCACGACATCACCTATATCCGCAACCAGGTGGGGCACATGCAGTCGGAGTTTGACAGTAGGAACCGTTATCAGGACGAGGTTTTGTACCAGTACCATCAGCGTGCAGGTGTTAGTTATCAGGCCTATGACGGATCTTATCACTCGTTTGGTAGTGCCACTCCGATGGATCAGGACCAGCCATCTTCCTCCACCTATGAGGATCGCCACCACCTGTGGTCCTCTCAGCCTTACCAGTACCATCCTCCTACCGAGGCCCAGAGACAGCAGGACGAGGAGGAGCGGAGAGCCGCTTGGAGCAGACAGGGCCGTTGGCCCGATATGTGATGATTTTTGGTTATGTTTGTGTATTTTAAGACTATTTCTATTTTTTGTTTATTTCGTATGGATTATTATTTGGTATTTCTGTATTTGGATTATGTATTTCTTTTGATTATTTAATTGTGGTACTTAATATGTGTGCATGTGTTTCCCATTTTAGAATTTCAACCATTTTAGTGGAAGTAATGCCGAAAATCCGAATTTTCAAAGGAAGCTATGCAGATTTTTTGAGGACGTTAAGCTTTTACAGCCATACATTCTTTCCATTGCTATTTCCTTTCACAGCATTCGACATTTACATGGGGGAGCCTTTTCTATTCCTTTCTCTTTTTCTTTTTACACTTATTCGCTGAAATTTTTTTTACAATGAGGACATTGTATTGTTTAAGTGTGGGGAAGGGGTTAGGATTGAATCTATTTGTCCTTAGGAACAATTTGTGTGAAAATTTAAAAATTTTTGACATATTTTTCGTAATTAGTTTTAACTAGTTGCATAACTAGGCACACCTACCCATTACAATTTTTGTGAGGATTTGAGCCATTATAGCATACATTTTATATGCTTTTATCTTCATTTGTTATGAGTGTGCCGGTGACTTGTAGACTTTAGAACTTGACACTGTATACGCTTCGAGGCTATGAATGAGCATAAGTTTTTACTTATTAGTAACTAGGAAAGAGGCAAAAGAATTAGGATTGTTAAACAGTTGATTGGCCTATTCGTTTCTTATAGTCGGTAATACACTGGTTATTTGACTCACCTATATCGAGCACTCGTTTTTAGTGTTTTGACGTTTAGATACCATATTTGCGCCAAACCTTTTCTTTTATCACCTTTCCAGATATATTCCATAAATTGAGCCTAATGTATAAGTCGTTTAATCCAGATATTTTTGTTGAAAATCCCTCTTTCTTAACTTGATTGATTATTAGACGGAATGTTATATATGATGGCGTGGAGTTGTTTAATTTACTTAAGTTCACGAAGGAAGTTACTGGTGGATATAAGTTAAGAATAATTTAGGATTTTGATGGACCTTTTGAGCGGTGTCTTTAAATAAAAAAAAAAAAAAAAAAAACAAAAAAATAGTTATTAAAGCCCGTACTAGGTAGCCAATAATTGTTGAAATTTTAACGGAATTTGCGAGAAATAAAGTCTCAATTGGAGCGAATTAAGACGAAGTTTGGTCTTAGAAGTTTCATCAGAGTGAGCCATTAGGGATAATCAATCGAGTTTAGAAAGTAATATGATTTTTGACTAAAATATTTGGATTTGTAGACTAATTGGAAGTTGATTGTTTCATATCGTTCATATTAATTCACCTTCATCCTATTTTCCATTATTTTACCCATCACCCATTGATATGACCATAAGCCCTCTGAACTAGTTACTTAGACTCTATTGGTGGAGAAGCGTATCGTTATCAAGCCTATGATAGAATACTTGTCATGACTGAGCTTTGAGCGATTTCACATATATATTACACTTAGATTAGCTTTTTGAGTGATTGAGTGTTATACTTCCCAAATCGTGAGATGTTTAGTTATGCATTTAAATTTTGGCTTGGTAATTATTAAATTCATCTTCGTAAATAAATTTTTTGTAATTTACTCGACTCGTTGGGTATTTTATTTTTATTGAAGATGTTTGTTTGTTCTAAATCTAACAGTGAGGACAAGTAAGATTCAAGTGTGGGGAATTTGATGTGTCTGAAATAATCCATATTTTGTAGCCACATTTATCGTATTTAAGCTCATTTTCTGCAACTTTTATTATGATTTGGTATATTTTTAGTGAGAATTGCAGATTAGAGTAATATTTGGATCATGGAGCGAAAAGGAGCTGAAACCGGCTTGAAACGGAGACAAACGAGCAAGAAATGTGAAGATGGAGAAACAGCCGACGGCTGAAGATATTTAGCCGACGGCTAAATTAAAGTTTTTCACAAATCGTTCAAAACGTGCCGCGGAAGCAACTTTTTAGACCGCGTGTTCCAGCCGACGGCTGAAGTGAGCCAGCCGACGGCTAAAATGACGTTTTCAGAATCTATATAATGGGCTTCTAGGTCTCGAGTTTAAAACACATTATTCATTATTTTCAACCTGCATTCATCCTGGAAAGCTGCAAGGAGAGTCCTAGAAGCCGTTAAACACTTGGATGCTTTGGTTAAATCATTCCTGAAGTTAGCAATTTGTTTGGTTTGCACTTTTACGCATTATTATCTTGATACAATGTTTTGTTTTAAGACTATTATTGTTATTTGCTTACAATCCAACATGAGCTAAATTCATTAAGCGATTGCTTGGATTGTTGAACCTGGATTTATGTTTTAATCAAGTTTACGTTTGAACTAATTGATTTTTCCATTATTGTTTACGTTTAATCGAGATCCATGTTTATTCAAAGTTATTAAATCTACTACTTAGCGTGATTGATAGATCTATAACATAACTAGCGTTCTTATAAATCTATTAGTTATTTACAATTATATGATTTATTAGATAATTGTAGCTTGAGACTTAATTGAGATAGGCTAAGATATTAGTGATTTAATGAATTGAATGAACATGACAATTATATCAGGATTGAATAATTGAGACTTTTGTTAATTCGTAGTCGACAGATTAAATTGTAAACAATAGTGACATTAAAGCACAATTTAGAGTGGATCATTCGTATGATCTTTCTCTAAAATTGTAGGATTAGATGACTCTAGCGGGAAATCTAGTTATCATAGGAATCACAGTTAAATCAATCAAAACATATTCTTGTTAATTCATAATCCAGGTGAAACGTAATTCCAAGTAATCGTGCTTTCTAATATTTGATTAATTCTAAAGACTTTTCAAAACAGTTTTTCATCCATTAATTCACTTAGTTCATTAATTGTTATTTATTTTAGTTATTTGTTTTCTGAAATATGTTCTCACCGAACTAAAACGCCCCCATATTTACTTGCTTTAATTAGTTTAATTATATAATTTGAGATAACGGATATAAATGCACGTTCCATGAGTTTCGATCCGGACTTACTGATTCTATATTTACGTACGATCAGGTACACTGCCTGTATTGTGTGTTAATATACATTGGTATAATCCTTTTCTAAACTTTAAATAATTTAGTTATAAAATACACATCATCAGCCATAACCATTCTCCAACCCAAGTGTTCGTATTTACTACCCTCCCACATTCTACAAACCCTTACATGAACAACCCAATTCTTCTCTAGTTGGGTCAAGGGCGCCAATCTTGGAGTGAGACAATGTTTTTTTCGAGAAGAGACATAATTGTACGTGGTTATGGGGTTTGTTGATGCAAAAGAACTTATATAGAAAAACACAAAACCACCATTATACCTTACAGTATGATAATTCAAACACATGGCAACCAAAGAGTCGGACGTTTCAAATGTGTTATTAACTTAGGGTAACTGAACAGTTTAAACTATCATTATACCTCCCATTATGGTAATAAAACACATGACAACCAAAGAGTCAGGAGTTTCGTGTTATTAACTTAGGGTAACTGAACATGTCTAAATATCATTATATCTCACATTATGGTAATTAAAACACAGGGCAACCAAAGATTCAGGAATATCATTATAACTCACATTATGGTAATTAAAAGACAGGGCAACCAAAGAGTCAGAAGTTTCAAATGTGCTTAGGGTAACTGAACAGTTTAAGTATCATTTATACCTGTCATTGTGGTAATTAAAACACAGGGCAACCAAAGAGTCAGGAGTTTCAAATGGATAAGTATGCCATTAATCATATTATGGTAATTAAAACATAGGGTAAACAAAGAGGTGAGGAGTTTCAAATGCATACCCTTTCACTATTTGGAATATCTCAAACATTAGCTATACGACGACTCTATATTATAAGTAAAATAACAAAAGACACATACAAATCCCTTTTAACTCTAACATTTTATGCAAATATCAATGCCATATATATCAACAACTAGTGTTTTCTATCATACCTTTAGATAGAACCGTAAACAT
>CAJVGC010000432.1:50745773-50977873 GCA_910822075.1 Senecio squalidus
TGAAAAAGTTCTTGTTAAGTTGATAAATTTGTGTTCCCCTGTGATTTCGTTATCTTTTGATATGGTAGAGGACCTAGCTGTACCGATTATCCTAGGACGTCCATTTTTAGTACTTCTCATCCTGATTGATGCCTTTAACCGTAGAATCGACATGCAGAGTAGGAGACTAGAAAGTGTTTTTTATTGTTAATGATCAATGGAATATCCTTCTGCCGTAGATGATACTTGTTATTATTTAAATGCATATGACATTTCCGATGATGAGTTTGTGCAGATGTTACTGGAGGATGATCAGACTGATTCATTCATTAATGAGGGCTGGAGTGGAGATTTTGACTCTGCAAAAGAGTTAGCTGAGTTTGATTTGCTACTGGAGGAAGTCAAGTCACATGACCACTCGAAAATCAGAGAAACAAACGAAGAAAAACCACCAGCAAAATCCAGCCGGCGGCTGTCTAAAGCCAGCCGGCGGCTGAAAAGTTGCCAGCCGGCGGCTGAATTGACCAGTACAGGGATTTCGGTTCACGGTGTTCCATGTTCACGAGCTGAGATCATGGAAATTAAAACATCGATCGAAGAACCACCCAAACTGGAGTTGAAACCACTTCCGTCCCATCTGGAGTATGCATATTTGCAAGGTACAAGCGACTTACCTGTTATTATTTCTTCTAACTTATCTTGTGGGGAGAAAGATCGTTTGTTGCAGGTACTTAAAGCTCATAAGCAAGCTCTTGCTTGGAAGATTACTGACATTCGGGGGATCAATCCATCATTTTGCACGCACAAAATTCTAATGGAGACAGACTTCAAGCCGGTCGTTCAACCGCTTCGACGTTTAAACCCGAAAGTCAAGGATGTGGTGAGGAAGGAAATTATCAAGTTGCTGGATTCAGGACTCATATACCCTATTTCTGACAGTCCATGGGTGAGTCCGGTGCATGTGGTTCCGAAAAAGGGAGGTATGACAGTCGTTGCCAACGAAAAGATGAGCTAATTCCTACACGAACGGTAACAGGGTGGCGTGTCTGCATTGACTACCGAAAGTTAAATGACGCCACCCGCAAAGATCATTTCCCTTTACCATTTGTTGATCAAATGCTTGAACGGTTAGCCGGGAAAGCCTTTTATTGCTTTTTAGATGGTTTTTCAGGTTATTTCCAGATTCCTATTGAGCCGGAGGATCAAGACAAGACCACTTTCACGTGTCCCTTTGGCACGTTTGCTTATCGGAGGATGCCATTCGGTCTGTGCAATGCACCTGCTACATTTCAGCGGTGTATGATGGCAATCTTTCACGATATGGTGGAGCAATTCATGGAGATCTTTATGGACGACTTTTCGGTCTTTGGAGACTCATTTGACTCATGCTTGGAACACTTGGAGAAAATGTTGGCGAGATGTGAACAGTCCAATTTGGTGCTCAACTGGGAGAAGTGCCATTTCATGGTCCGCGAAGGAATTGTTTTAGGACACAAAATCTCAAGTGTGGGGATCGAGGTGGACCAATCAAAAATTGAAGCCATTGCGAAATTACCCCCACCAACGAATGTCAAGTCGGTAAGGAGTTTTCTAGGTCACGCAGGTTTTTATAGACGTTTCATAAAAGATTTTTCTAACATTGCGCGACCTATGAATCAACTCCTAGAAAAGGATTGTAAATTTAATTTTTCTTCTTCTTGTTTAACTGCATTTAACATTTTGAAGGAAAGATTGATTTCAGCACCGATTATGACTAGTCCCAATTGGGACTTACCGTTTGAGCTGATGTGTGATGCGAGCGATTACGCGGTCGGAGCAGTTTTAGGACAGCGGATTGAGAAGAGATTTAAACCAATTTATTACTCAAGCAAGACCCTTACAGATGCGCAGGAAAATTACACCACCACTGAAAAAGAACTGCTCGCTGTTGTTTTTGCTTTTGATAAATTTAGATCTTATTTAATCATGTCTAAAACTATTGTATTTACTGACCATTCTGCTTTGAAGTTTTTGTTTAGCAAAAAGGATGCCAAACCACGATTACTCCGCTGGATTTTACTTTTGCAGGAATTTGATATTGAAATTCAGGACAAGAAAGGAGCGGAGAATTTGGCGGCAGATCATTTGTCTAGGTTGGAAAACCCGGAATTGGAAAAGCTAGATGAGTCGGTCATACGAGACACTTTTCCCGACGAAGCTCTCATGACGGTTAAAGTAAGTGACGAGGTACCTTGGTTTGCGGATATTGCTAATTATTTGGTTGCCAAAACCCTTCCCACGAATAAAACTTATCAGCAAAAGAAGCGATTCTTTGCTGATTTGAAACATTATTTTTGGGAAGACCCGTTTTTGTTTCGTGCTTGTGCAGATGGCGTAATTCGGAGATGTGTTTCTGGAGCGGAAAAAGACAAGATCCTACGCCATTGCCATTCAGGACCTGTAGGAGGACATCGTGCTGCGAATTTCACAGCCAAACGTGTTTTTGATGTCGGGTTTTATTGGCCATCCGTGTACAAGGATGCTCAAGATCATGTGAAGAAATGTGACGCTTGTCAACGGACTGGTAATATTTCCTCACGCGACGAGATGCCACAAACGGGCATCCAGGTATGTGAAATTTTCGATGTATGGGGTATTGACTTTATGGGACCCTTTCCTTCAAGTCGGGGAAATAAATATATTTTAGTAGCTGTCGACTACGTATCAAAGTGGGCTGAAGCGAAAGCTTTACCCACCAATGATGCGCGAGTCGTCGTTCATTTTTTGAAACAATTATTTTCCCGGTTTGGTACCCCTAAAGCTTTAATTAGTGATAGGGGTACACATTTTTGTAACGCCCAACTTGAGAAGGTGTTAAAAAGATATGGTGTAAACCATAAATTTTCAACAGCTTATCACCCCCAAACGAGCGGACAGGTCGAGGTTACTAACCGAGGCTTGAAGCGCATTTTGGAAAAGTCGGTCGGTACAAATCGTAAGGATTGGTCCGATAAATTAGACGATGCTCTTTGGGCGCATAGGACTGCATTTAAAACTCCTATTGGTTGTACTCCTTATCGTTTGATTTATGGTAAAGCATGTCACTTACCCGTTGAAATTGAGCATAAAGCCTATTGGGCTTTAAAAGCTGCCAATATGGAAATGATTCCTACAGGGAAGAACAGGTTCCACCAGATACAGGAGTTGGACGAGTTGCGCATGAACGCTTATGAGAACTCGCTATTTTACAAGGAACGGACGAAGAAATGGCACGATAAGCGAATCAAGACGGATAGGAACTTTATCGACGGTGATATGGTTCTCCTATATAATTCAAGATTGAAGCTATTTCCGGGGAAATTACGGTCAAGGTGGTCGGGGCCGTATATCGTGCTAGATGTATTCCCCTACGGTACGGTGGAGATTGCCAACGAAAAGGGCGAGAGTTTTAAAGTGAATGGGCATCGTTTAAAGAAATATTATGCCGATGGACGTGACAACCAGTTTGATCTATTTGGAGACGACGAGGAGCTCGATCTCCATGAACGTGACGGTTAAACAAACATGGTTTGAGTCGAGCTTAACGACTCATCACTAAATAAATAGCGCTTACGGGAGACAACCCGCTTCTTTTCCCTTTCTTTTATTTTTTATTTTGTTCAGACAAATATAAAGAAAATACAAAAAAATCAGAAAAACAACAAAAACCAAAAATATATGTACACTACGCGTTTTTCTCTTTTAATTTTTGATTTTTTGTTTCAGGTCCACTTAGATCATCATATGAGAGCTGCTAAACATATCGGACACCAGGTTAGATCGTGCTAAATCACCGAACGAAAAAACATTTTTTTTGGAACAGAAAGATTTAGCCGACGGCTAAAATTTGGAATGAAAAATTGGCCGGCGGCTAAAATTCAGCCGACGGCTAAAAATTTCCAGCCGCCGGCTGAAAACCCAGGTTTTGAAAAAAATAATATAAATCGTTTTTTTTTTCTCATCCACATCCACACACACACACTCTTATCTTTAACCGGCGGCTGCGAATTTTTTCATCATTTTCGTTCGATTTTTCTTCAATTATTTCATCTCACTCTCTAATTCAAACACCAAGGTATGCTTTATTCAATCCTCTTTCTTGTTTTTCTTTGAATTTCATGAAGAACACATATTGGGTGTTTTTGCTAATCCGAAATTTTTAGTGCTTAATTTTACAATTAATTGTTAGGATTCACTCCTTGGATGATTTGTATGCTTATGACTTGCTTAAATTTCGGTTTCCATGGTTTAATTTTGTTTAGAGATTGTTGATTTATATTGGGGTTTTTGCTAGGAAATTGGAACTTGGTAGTAATTGAATTTGTTAGTAGGTCTTATCCTTGCTACTGATTATTGATTATGTTGAGTTTTAATGTCGAATTCCTAAGTTCTAATTGACGAAAATGAATTGAAGGAGTAAGTGTAATGAAAGCTTAGACATGAATTCTTTGTTGAATTTAGTGGTGATTTGGAATGTTGATTAAGGTATTGGTTTAAACAGAATCAGCGAGATTTTATGTGCAACTTGGTAATTTGCATGTTATTTTTGATAGGGTGTTTAAACAGCAGCTAGAACGGTTAACAGCAATGAATAAACTGACCAGGACTTTTAGCCGGCGGCTGAAATTAGCCAGCCGGCGGTTCCCTTTCAGCCGGCGGCTGTTTTCAGCCAGCCGGCGGCTAAAACCTGCTGTCTTAATTTTTATTGCTTTCTGTTTCGGCTAGTTTTTGCGATCCCCTATTTTCTCGCACTGTTTTATATGACTAATATGGTTGTTCTAACTTGGTTTATGCAGACTATGGCACAGGAGGTCCCCCCTCACTTTCCTCTTTATAACATCGATCACCCATACCTTCAAGTAAACGAAGTAAGGCGCGGACTCACGTATCAACAGAGGCAAGACATCCAGACTAAGTTAACCAACATGCGGCAATATCCGGTCTTTGCCCCTAGCGGTATTGATTGGGATTTCTTAGCCGAAGTTCTCCCACACGATTCCCGTTATCCATCGGGAGCTGCTGAGATTTTGGATATGTTGGAATTTAATTATCAGGGATTTCGCTGTAGAGCCTGGGAACGGTTGTTTGCTATCCACGAGCCGGTCCACATAGAGGCTACATACGAGTTCTACGCATCCTTTACTTTCAACCACTCTGACCCCGACCCTACCCACAAGACTGTACAGTTTTTGCTAGGGGGTGAGGTTAGGAAATTGACATTAGCAGAGTTTGGGCAGGCACTTGGATTGTTTGATGCTGCTGATCGTGCACACCCGGATTTTGCTGAGTTTATGGCTGCGGGAGTTAAAACTCCGGACTATCGTGAAAACGCGGCAATTTGGGCCGCCATTGCTAGTGGAGAGTACACTTCACGCCCCTCCTATACACAGATTAGGGACCCGAAGGTTCGGGCTATTTTTGCTATGGTCTGTTTGTTTGTGATTGGCAGGAAATCTGGCATTGAAAAATGCCATAAGGAGGAGCTTTTCTGGCTAGGATGCATTGTTCAGAAGAGGGCCGTTAACGTACCCTATGTCTTGGCTAGATGGATGTCCAACATACTGAAGGGCGTACGCACCGGCAGTGTGATTCGGGGAGGTCACTTTGTTAGCGCTATTGGTAGACGCTTGGCCTTCCAGGGAGCGGGATTTGATACTTGTACCACGTTGACACCAGGGATGCGTCTGTTTGGAGCAGCCTGGTTTAAGTCATCAGGTTTAGTGAGCAGGTTTGTTTCCCCAGGAGGTGAGGTGACTTACAGATGGGTTCCTATTAGAGGGGTTGATGGTGTTGATGAGTCGGATGATGAGGAGCATCCAGCAGGTTTCGAGGATGTTCCACCACCAGGACAGGAGGAGCACCCACCGGTTCAGGAGTTCGATTTTTCGGCTCAGATGGCTGCTTTGACATCTAGCATGGGGCAGATGTCATCACGGTTCGATTCATTTGCGGACCGTATGGAGGATCGTTACTGCGATCTCAGCCACGACATCACCTATATCCGCAACCAGGTGGGGCACATGCAGTCGGAGTTTGACAGTAGGAACCGTTATCAGGACGAGGTTTTGTACCAGTACCATCAGCGTGCAGGTGTTAGTTATCAGGCCTATGACGGATCTTATCACTCGTTTGGTAGTGCCACTCCGATGGATCAGGACCAGCCATCTTCCTCCACCTATGAGGATCGCCACCACCTGTGGTCCTCTCAGCCTTACCAGTACCATCCTCCTACCGAGGCCCAGAGACAGCAGGACGAGGAGGAGCGGGAAGCCGCTTGGCGCAGACAGGGCCGTTGGCCCGATATGTGATGATTTTTGGTTATGTTTGTGTATTTTTAGACTATTTCTATTTTTTGTTTATTTCGTATGGATTGTTATTTGGTATTTCTGTATTTGGATTATGTATTTCTTTTGATTATTTAATTGTGGTACTTAATATGTGTGCATGTGTTTCCCATTTTAGAATTTCAACCATTTTAGTGGAAGTAATGCCGAAAATCTCGAATTTTCAAAGGAAGCTATGCAGATTTTTTGAGGACGTTACGCTTTTACAGCCATACATTCTTTCCACTGCTATTTCTTTTCACCGCATTCGACATCTAAATGGGGGAGTTCTATTTTTCCTTTCTCTTTTTCTTTTTCCACTTATTCGCTGAAATTTTTTTTTACAATGAGGATATTGTATTGTTTAAGTGTGGGGAAGGGGTTAGGAAAGAATCTATTTGTCCTTAGGAACAATTTGTGTGAAAATTTAAAAATTTTTGACATATTTTTCGTAATTAGTTTTAACTAGTTGCATAACTAGGCACACCTACCCGTTACATAATTGTGAGGATTTGAGCCTTTATAGCATACATTTTATATGCTTTTATCTTCATTTGTTATGAGTGTGCCGGTGACTTGTAAACTTTAGAACTTGACACTGTATACGCTTCGAGGCTATGAATGAGCATAAGTTTTTACTTATTAGTAACTAGGAAAGAGGCAAAAGAATTAGGATTGTTAAACAGTTGATTGGCCTATTCGTTTCTTATAGTCGGTAACTACACTGGTTATTTGACTCACACTACCTATCGAGCACTCGTTTTTAGTGTTTTTGACGTTTAGATACCATATTTGCGCCAAACCTTTTTCTTTTATCACCTTTCCAGATATATTCCATAAATTGAGCCTAATGTATAAGTCGTTTAATCCAGATATTTTTGTTGAAAATCCCCTCTTTCTTAACTTGATTGATTATTAGACGGAATGTTATATATGATGGCGTGGAGTTGTTTAATTTACTTAAGTTCACGAAGGAAGTTACTGGTGGATATAAGTTAAGAATTATTCAGGATTTTGATGGACCTTTTGAGCGGTGTCTTTAATATAAAAAAAAAAAAAAAAAAAAAAAAACAGAAAAAAATAGTTATTAAAGCCCGTACTAGGTAGCCAATAATTGTTGAAATTATTTAACGGAATTTGCGAGAAATAAAGATTCTCAATTGGAGCGTTGAAGAATTAGGACGAAGTTTGGTCTTAGAAGTTTCATCAGAGTGAGCCATTAGGGATAATCAATCGAGTTTAGAAAGTAATATGATTTTTGACTAAAATATTTGGATTTGTAGACTAATTGGAAGTTGATTGTTTCATATCGTTCATATTAATTCACCTTCATCCTATTTTCCATTATTTTACCCATCACCCATTGATATGACCATAAGCCCTCTGAACTAGTTACTTAGACTCTATTGGTGGAGAAGCGTATCGTTATCAAGCCTATGATAGAATACTTGTCAGGACTGAGCTTTGAGCGATTTCACATATATATTACACTTAGATTAGCTTTTTGAGTGATTGAGTGTTATACTTCCCAAATCGTGAGATGTTTAGTTATGCATTTAAATTTTGGCTTGGTAATTATTAAATTCATCTTCGTAAATAAATTTTTTGTAATTTACTCGACTCGTTGGGTATTTTATTTTTATTGAAGATGTTTGTTTGTTCTAAATCTAACAGTTTACTTGAGGACAAGTAAGATTCAAGTGTGGGGAATTTGATGTGTCTGAAATAATCCATATTTTGTAGCCACATTTATCGTATTTAAGCTCATTTTCTGCAACTTTTATTATGATTTGGTATATTTTTAGTGAGAATTGCAGATTAGAGTAATATTTGGATCATGGAGCGAAAAGGAGCTGAAACCGGCTTGAAACGGAGACAAACGAGCAAGAAATGTGAAGATGGAGAAACAGCCGACGGCTGAAGATATTTAGCCGACGGCTAAATTAAAGTTTTTCACAAATCGTTCAAAACGTGCCGCGGAAGCAACTTTTTAGACCGCGTGTTCCAGCCGACGGCTGAAGTGAGCCAGCCGACGGCTAAAATGACGTTTTCAGAATCTATATAATGGGCTTCTAGGTCTCGAGTTTAAAACACATTATTCATTATTTTCAACCTGCATTCATCCTGGAAAGCTGCAAGGAGAGTCCTAGAAGCCGTTAAACACTTGGAAGCTTTGGTTAATCATCATTAATCATTCCTGAAGTTAGCAATTTGTTTGGTTTGCACTTTTACGCATTATTATCTTGATACAATGTTTTGTTTTAAGACTATTATTGTTATTTGCTTACAATCCAACATGAGCTAAATTCATTAAGCGATTGCTTGGATTGTTGAACCTGGATTTATGTTTTAATCAAGTTTACGTTTGAATTAATTGATTTTTCTATTATTGTTTACGTTTAATCGAGATCCATGTTTATTCAAAGTTATTAAATTTACTACTTAGCGTGATTGATAGATCTATAACATAACTAGCGTTCTTATAAATCTATTAGTTATTTACAATTATATGATTTATTAGATAATTGTAGCTTGAGACTTAATTGAGATAGGCTAAGATATTAGTGATTTAATGAATTGAATGAACATGACAATTATATCAGGATTGAATAATTGAGACTTTTGTTAATTCGTAGTCGACAGATTAAATTGTAAACAATAGTGACATTAAAGCACAATTTAGAGTGGATAATCTAAGATAGCTCTTGATGTACGATCATTCGTATGATCTTTCTCTAAAATTGTAGGATTAGATGACTCTAGCGGGAAATCTAGTTATCATAGGAATCACAGTTAAATCAATCAAACATATTCTTGTTAATTCATAATCCAGGTGAAACGTAATTCCAAGTAATCGTTGCTTTCTAATATTTGATTAATTCTAAAGACTTTTCAAAACAGTTTTTCATCCATTAATTCACTTAGTTCATTAAATTGTTATTTTATTTTAGTTAATTGTTTTCTGAAATATGTTCTCACAGAACTAAAACGCCCCCATATTTACTTGCTTTAATTAGTTTAATTATATAATTTGAGATAACGGATATAAATGCACGTTCCCTGAGTTCGATCCGGACTTACTGATTCTATATTTACGTACGATCAGGTACACTGCCTGTATTGTGTGTTAATATACATTGGTATAATCCTTTTCTAAACTTTAAATAATTTTATGTTATAAAATACACATCATCAGCCATAACCATCTCCAACCCAAGTAAGACATCAACGAGTTTCGTATTTACTACCTCCCACATTCTACAAACCCTTACATGAACAACCCAATCTTCTCTAGTTGGGTCAAGGGCGCCAATCTTGGAGTGAGACATGTTTTTCGAAAGAGACATAATTGTACGTGGTTATGGGGTTTGTTGATGCAAAAGAACTTATATAGAAAAACACAAAACCACCATTATACCTTACAGTATGATAATTAAAACACATGGCAACCAAAGAGTCGGACGTTTCAAATGTGTTATTAACTTAGGGTAACTGAACAGTTTAAATATCATTATACCTCACATTATGGTAATTAAAACACATGACAACCAAAGAGTCAGGAGTTTCGTGTTATTAACTTAGGGTAACTGAACAGTCTAAATATCATTATATCTCACATTATGGTAATTAAAACACAGGGCAACCAAAGAGTCAGGAATATCATTATAACTCACATTATGGTAATTAAAAGACAGGGCAACCAAAGAGTCAGAAGTTTCAAATGTGTTATTAACTTAGGGTAACTGAACAGTTTAAGTATCATTATACCTGTCATTGTGGTAATTAAAACACAGGGCAACCAAAGAGTCAGGAGTTTCAAATGGATAAGTATGCCATTAATCATATTATGGTAATTAAAACATAGGGTAAACAAAGAGTGAGGAGTTTCAAATGCATACCCTTTCACTATTTGGAATATCTCAAACATTAGCTATACGACGACTCTATATTATAAGTAAATAAACAAAAGACACATACAAATCCCTTTTGAACTCTAACATTTTATGCAAATATCAATGCCATATATCTCAAAACTAGTGTTTTCTAATCATACCTTTAGATAGAACCGTAAACATAAGACAATTTATGCTTTTTCATAAATAGAAATTTTTATCCGTTCGAGATCTAATATGACCGAAAAGAGAGTGAATTAGATAGAACCGTAAACATAAGACAATATATGCTTTTTCATAAATAGAAATTTTTACCCGTTCGAGATCTAATATGACCGTAAAGAGAGTGAAGAAAAATAATTTATAATGTAATTATGAAGATATGAAAAGAATTATTTTTATTCTTTAATTTCACTATTTAATTTAATACTTAAATATCTTTTAATTAACCTTATTCCCATCTCTTTATTATTACCTTTTTTTCTTTCTTCGTTAATAGGACATTTTCATCTTCAATTACTATATAAATAGACTCTTTTAGTTCTTAATTTCGATTTTTAATATCACTTTTACTTATGTAAGTCCTATCTTTTAATTACATTTATTTGCTCATATTTATTATGGTTTTGTATTATACAAAATTTCTTCATAATACTAATTGTTAGTTTATCACATTTAGTCATTTAAAAATAACGATCAAGATAATAAAAAAAAACTCTTAAAACGGTTTTTCTTTTTCTTTCTTTTATCTTTACCTTTTACTTTTGTCTCTTTATAGTTAATTCTTTTCTAGTTATTTCAATCTCCAAACAATATTTAAAATCAATGATATTTTTTTCTCTATATTTTCTTTTTTAACTTTTTCAGTTTCTTTATTAAATATATATCTTAATTTTAAAGTAAATTATTATATGCATTAACATGTAATTTTTACATTAACTCAAGAAATATGTAATAACAATAAATAAAAACAGATATAGATAATCATTTAATTGTTTCAAAGTTTATTTATTATGTAACTGAATTAATTAAATAATTTATTCATTTATATTGTTTATTAATATTTTCATTATTCAAATTATAAATTAATCATTTATTAATATATTATATTTAATACCTAAACTCAACTTTTATATATATATATATATATATATATATATATATATATATATATATATATATATATATATATATATATATATATATATATATATTAATTTCAATTATTTTTTTTATCTAAAATTTGAATTGTTTGGATTAATATATGAAAATGAATGGTCAAGATTTATTCTTCTTAAAATTTAGTTATTAAAATGAAAACTCTTATATACATTATATAGTAATCTTTCAAAAAAAAAATATACATTATATAGTAGTATAGATTTTATTGATTTATTAAATTATCTATAAGTTACAAAATGTATTTATGAAATTTAACTAATTTTTATTTAAGATTTGAATCGCTTGGATTAATTTATAAAATTGAATGCCTAAAATTTAGGCTTTAAAATTGAAAGTCTTATATGTTTTATATAGTAAAGTAATATAGATATAAATTATTATGTGAATGTTGGCGAAACTTGTAGAAGTTTGAGATGGAACAAGCTTGAGTTTAGTGATTAAACTGAAAACTATAAATATATACTGAAAATATGTTTGACAAGTTAATCAGAGTTTTTATATACTTTTTGTAATAGATCGAGAATAATCACATGGTTGATAGTTTCTTGAATATATAAAGTTTACTTCATTGTCTCCACTTTACGTATCCTGATAAAATATAAATAAAATTGCAAATAACGTAGAGGATGATAAACAAAAGTATATCAATGAATTCTATCGATTAATATAATTGTTTTTTCTTTAGGTAGTAACTACTTATTATGCATGAATGAGTTTTCAAGATAATTTTTCTACATCGACAAAAATCATCCCTGGATGACAAACATTATCCATATACCAATATGTCAAAAAGTTTATACATCCATCCTTATAAATATAGTTATACATTTAGTCATATATATATATATATATATATATATATATATATATATATATATATATATATATATATATATATATATATATATATATATAGAGAGAGAGAGAGAGAGATCGGATCAGATATATCTATAGACTCGATAAGTCATAATATGCTTATGAAATATAAAGAATTACAAAACACATAATCCATGTGGTAATTTAAATGAGAATGCAATCTACTTAAGAAAATCACAAAGTAAGCATATGCTTCCAGCTTTACACCTACAAAATCGAATATTTTCCAAAAACATTATATTTTATATGAACTTGTGTCACATGGAAAATATATTGTGGCTAACATGCGGATCATGAGTCAATACAGGTGTGCTAATTTAATCTATAAACTATGTACACCAGTGTACTTAATACTAATACTAAATGTTTAATAACTTTGTTTGATTGATTTAGTCGATTAAACTAGTTGGTCGATTATTAGACGGTAAAAGGTGGTGTAGCTAAGTCATAAAAGCTAAGATTAAGAAAGTATTATTTGATAGAAATGGCCTAACAGTTTGGCCAGGCTGACTGACTTGGCGGATACTTGAATCAATTAAATTTATGTAATTATGTCACATGTCAATTAAAGAAACTAATATAATGTTATACTGATTGATTATCCTCTTTGTTTTGTCACTTGTTATAGCGGTGTTCATCGGTTTAGGTTTTGGGTTCTTCGGTGAAATCATGTATTTTTCTGAAAGTCCCATCTAAAACCGAGTTCATAGTGGGAAACTCGAATCAAATCGAACCAAAAACTATTTCATATTAGTTTTGGCTAAACGATAAAAATAAAGAATTGATAGTTTCTTTAATATTCTACAAAACCTGAAAAATTAGTGTGGAAATAAATTATGTTTTAGAAAAGTTGTTAATTAAAACTCATAATTTTCTAACAACCAAAATACACAATCTTAATCATTCACCTTATTTTAATCTATTGACAACGATTTAACCAAAACTCACTTTTTTTTTCTTTTTTAAAATTAAATTATCTTACAAACCGTTAATCATTAGATGAAACAAATTACATCATTGCGATCTTCTCGTTTTTATCTTTAATTAGAGCAGTAGTGTTATATACTTTTGACGAGTTTTTTTTTTTTGTGGGTATTGAAATTGTAACGATAAAATCACATGTGAAATTAGCACCAATACGTAAAATTTTATAAAACAGAATTGCTATAAAACGTTTAAATTACCTAAATTTAGAGAGAAAAAAAATTAACTTGTGACGACTATTGTCCCCTTCTGTTTGTCGACATAAATGTGATAGTACTAAAATCACATGTGATAGTACGCAAATCACATGTGATTGTACTGTATACCATATGTGATTTTATCATGTATGTAAAATTTCGAAAACTCATAATGCAAAAACACACATGATTTCAACTTTAATTGTGAATTTTAAAACACAACAATATTATATGAGGTATAATCTATATAGACCTAGAAAAAAAATTCAAAATTTTACGATTTTTTCATTTTCCATTTTTGGACAAAGGTTGATATTTGTAAGGTACAATCTCATGCGATTTGAACACTAAATATAAATTTCAAAACTTAGATTTGTTATTTTATTTACATTCAAGTATAATAAAAGAAAAACACAAAAATAATATGTCAAACTACTAAAATCCAATGTGATGACACTATAATTTTATAATATAAAATTTGAAAACCTATAAAGGAAAAGTCGGAAGAAAATTTTTGATAAAAGTATATCGAGTGGAAGCTTTATATAAAAAGAATTTAATGTTCGTTACAATGGTGTAACTTATTTATTTAATACATTTACGATTTTTGAAATAATCAATTGTTAAATAAAATATAATTAGATTGGATTTTTAAAATAGAAAATTATGATTAATTGATTTGATATTAAACTTTTTAATGATACCATGGCCATATAGTATGATCATAGTTAGGGTGTTCTCAGTTATATGACATAGAAAACGTTTATATGACATAGAAAACGTCCAATAGATTTGTTATATATATTCCATGTAGATCTTTGTATTAGTATATAAATTATGTTTTTATGCAATTACGATTGTATAGCCCAATATATTATTATGTTATAATTGAATCACTTTCAATAATAATATCAAATCATTATATCAAAATTTAGGATTTATTTTTTTATAAAACAAAAATTCGTTTAAACAAATACCAATAAAAAAAAATTAAAAAAAAAAAGAAAAGAAAAGAAAACTTTATAGTAAATGAAAAGAAAAACATTAATGGAAGTACAATATTTAAAACCTACATAACTAGATAAAATCATCGTTATCGGTAGCTTTCAGAAGTCGACAAATGTGTTTTATGATATCTTGTACAAGATTTTGTGTTTATTCCTCTCTCGTATCTATTTTGTCATTTAGATTTGCTACTCACATTTTTCCACATGATTTCTGAGTCTTTGGTATTAGTGTATAATATTCCTCGCAATAATAGATTTTTGTTGTCTTTGATAATCATGTTAGCAATATAATGTCACTATACATGGCTCCCCGTAGCTTGTTTACATCATAGTATCTTATCGCGATTTTTAAAACCCATAATCGTCACCATAGCTATTTCGACATCTTTTCTTACAGTATCTTGGAGTGTTTTTCTTTTTGACTTTTTCTGGTTGTTTGCCCCGAGAGGGGAGAAGGTGTGTGCACAAATGAGTTGATAAAAGTATTTTGCCGGGTAGGTGATACCCTTTGTTGTATGATATGTGGTTGACATAAAATGAACACACCATGGTGGTGTCATTAAAAACATCATGTCGTTATTCGAACCTGCGACACCAAATAAACATGTTAAATCCAAAAGGCATATGAGGTAACCATCTTAAGTATGATTGTGGAAAGACGTTGGTCACTTAGTGTGTATTGACTTTTCTATACACTTGGACATCGTTCTCATGCCCGATGCATTTAACTAATACTCCCAAGCATTCGTATGAACTCATTTTGTTGTTTGTGTTTTTTATATAAACGTTGAATCTCACATATTCGATTTCCTAAGTAAACATTTGAATATAAATAAATAATATATTACAACAATTATCTAAAACCTCATTTAAAGATGATTCTACTCCATACATCTTTTCGTTAAAACATTTGAAAATAATTATGTATGCCAAAAGATGAATGACGGATGAACACTGTTATAAAGCACTAAAACTTATTTTTTCCGTACCATCAAGAAAGGGTTTTAAACAGGTAAAATGACTGGGAATAGGTTGTTGAGAATATTTAGTGATATTGTCCACTATTCGAAGGAATAACGATCTTCCCATATGATATCTTCGTCCGAATTGCTCTAGCATGTAAACGCGTCGATGGAAAAATAGTCGTACATAAGACGTTCGTGTGTTCTCGATCTCTTTGTATGTACCCCCTTGGACGTTTCTCTCATGAACTTTTGGCTTGTTCTTCGTCTTCCAAAATGTTATAGTTGGCGTTATTCGCTAAATTGCGATTTCAAAGATTATTGAATCGCCGAAAGATTCAAATGGCCTAGATATATTTATTTCGAATGACATTTCTAAAGCGATTTGTATGTACAACAGAATTTAGAGTGAATAATGCGGTTTTAGATTTTGGGTTTGGTTTTTATAGAACTAATTTATAGACTTAAAGAAAAAAATTGAGGGTGTGTTTGGTGTTGAGGAATAGGAATAGAGTATTAGGTTTAAAAGTATTTGTTGTTGTTTGTTTGTTGGTAATGGGTTTTAACAAACCTATGAAATGAAGGTTTGAGAAACCTGGGTAAGTGGTTGGGTTTCATAAAACCCGTAGAATTTGGCTTAAAAATATAAGTAAAGGACAACTCTATCTTTCCTCTTCAAATACTGTGCAACTACGTCTAATACAATTCTTTTATTTTGTTTTCATTTTTCTCCATTAAGTCTCTCTTTTGGTATCGGATTTGGTTTCCCTTTAACATCGACGAATTCGGTTTCCCTATTTTTCTTGTTTATTAGAGACCAAATATTCATCATTATAAAGAAGATAATCTATCTTAGATAAACATTCTAATTTTTTTATTTAATGATGTGTGGATTCGTGGATAAGAATTGGTAAAGAAATTTGTTACTCGTTGGATGAAATTGGATTCAATCTTTTTTTTTTTTCTCACAAAATTAAAATTTGATACCCATTCTTCAATTATCCTACCAAACAGATGTAATAGAAATTTCTGATACCCAATCCCATACCCCACATTATTCAAATCCATACCGATAGTGATTCCAAGTATTAAACCAAACGCAACCTGAATTCCCATCGGCTAAAACGGTTACTATTCTAAAAAAGAGAGATTTACATCTACGTCCTTCTAAAACTTCAATATTACGTCAATATCCTTGTAAAAATCAAAATTACGTTAATATCCTTTCAAAACATGAAAAATTCTCATATATATCAAAAATAATAAATTAATAATATTTAAATGATTTTAATATTTAGATTATTCATCTAAATATTAATTAAATGGTTTTAATATTCTAAATTATTGAATAAATCAATAAAACTAATCCAAATGCTTATTTAAACATATATGTCAATGAAGAATCAAATACCGAATGAACTGAATAGATTAAATTTAATGAATAAATTGTTTTAAACATATATTACAAAACATTAATCAATCAAGACGAGTAAGTTTTGCAACCTTTTTATTCCGGTTAATGCTCAAAATTATAGAAATCAATTTTTTTTAAATCTATATTGCGAGTTTATGAAATTGAGATACATTGGTTAATGTTTGATTGCACCTAACATACTTGACTAAAAAGTTTAATTAATATTTAGATGAATAATTTAAATATTAAAATTATTTAAATATTATTAATTTATTACTTTAGATATATATGATAATTTTTCATGTTTTAGAAGGATATTAACGTAATTTTGATTTTTACAAGGACATTGACGTAATATTGAAGTTTTATAAGGATATAGATGTAAATCTCCCTTTAAAAGAATATATTTTTTATCTAACATGAAAGTTACACTTTTTGGGTTAGAAAAAAAAATGAAACATTTGAATATCAACCGATAATACGTTAGCGGCATCATGGTGTCATAACGCCGTCGATAAACTCTTATGCTGTTAGCATGGTTTAACAAGTAGTTTTCAGATGTATGTATATGATTTGAATAAAGGCATTCCAACATAGGACATTTACTAGTTCAAAAAGAATCATTTCCCAGAAGAAGAAAAGAAATTATATCTTAAGGCGTTGTTCTCATCGAGACCCGACAAATCATGTCAAACAATCATATGAGCAACAAAGCATAATCCTTAAGAAATTGGTAAATCTTACGTCAGCTGAAAATTAAGAGTACATGGATAACAATAAAATCCTTGATACATTTTGAACGCCAAAACGACATTCAACATTCAAATATTGACCTACACTATGGGGGGTTGCTCACAACTATAACAATAACAATCAAACCATAAAATCAATCCTTCCGTCACAGTTTTGGCTTCCTGTATGCCCTTAAAACCCCGCATTTAGTTTTAACCAAAACGAGCTCAAACCTTGATTTGTACTTAAAAACTCAATGTTCAGATGGTAATTAATTAGAACTTACAAAGAACACAGCTGGATTTCCATCTAAGAAGAGCAGCACCCAGCTTTCTTCAAAGCTGACACGTCATCCTTGTTGCCAACATTGATTGTCTGTCCCTTTGGCAACGCACCCTGATCATCACCAATATCAAGAGCTTTTCTGCTGACAACTTGATGGATTTGAGTAAGAACTTCAGTGAAGGCGTTTTCAACATTCAGTGCTTCAAGCGCAGATGTTTCCATAAAATAAGTGTGTTCTTTTTCAGCAAATGCTTTGGCATCTTCGGTTGTTACAGCTCGTAAATGACGAAGATCAGCTTTGTTTCCTACAAGCATGATGACAATATTGGAATCTGTATGATCACGAAGCTCCTTTAACCATCTCTCGACATTCTCAAAAGTCACATGTCGTGTGACATCATAGACAAGCAATGCTCCAACTGCGCCTCGGTAGTAAGCACTTGTAATTGCACGGTATCTTATTCAAGACAAATATGAAATAAAATGAGAAAGCATGAGACTTAGAGAGAATTTAAACAAGAGAAATAAAGAAAGAGATTCCAAGGGAATAGAATATTATTTTGTGATACCAGACTAGAACTTTTAATACATGAAATATAAAAATTAAAAAATGTAAGAACATCATAGCTTATAAGAGAAAGTTCCGCACATACAGGTCCTAAGTTGAAGTACCAAGGTCAAGGTGATGTATATTCTTATTTCTTGCTACATTTCCATCAGGTACACACAACCACCATCTCAAATACACACCCTAATAAAGCTTTGTACTTGATATTTTGCCATTTTCACGACTTGGTGCGCTTTTTTGGGATGCATCTATCTTTTTTCATTATTTACTGATATTGATGGTAAATTTCGAAGCCAATGACCTCCATTTTGCATCCTTAAATCATGTCACTGAACATCAGGCATTGCAATTTCAGGACTTGTTTTTAAATAGCTTCACTCGTCAAGAAATAAAATCCATATAGATGTCGAATTTTCTTATTCAAACAGCTAATCCATGCCAATACACTTAGGTTACCTTGTATTTCCATATTGCTTTTCTAGTCGTACTTAATAACATAACTTTCGTTGCTTCTACCAAGTTCAATTATTTTTTATCGTATTTTCACCTATAACTCTCAATGATAACTTATAGCAATATTCATGGAAATTTATATATTCTAATTTCAACACCACCGCAACAAAAAAGTCTATTTTCTACTAATTGCAATCAAGAAGCTCAAAGGAATGGAGGTCATATTTCATACACAAATTCAGCAATATAATAGCATCAGTGTTGTAAAACTCGGCTAAATAGGTCGAGTAGTAGGCGATTACTCACTACAAGGTCAGTAACCGAGGCGAGTTGAGCCGAATTGGCCAAAAAAACTCGGTCACACCACATTTCAGTCAACTCGATCAAAACTCAGTCAAAAATTGGTCAAACTCACTCCACATCGGTCTGAAGTATTTTTAACAATTGTGTTAATGTTTCCAAAAAAATTTAAGTGTCCTATGAACGATTATGTTTATGTCTAAACTTTAAGGGATTTTATCCTATGGTCTTATAAACATGCATACATATAATTTCGAATTTCCTACATAAAAATTCCAATCCGAGTACTTCCCAAATACTCCTCTCC
The DNA here is from genome assembly GCA_910822075.1 of Senecio squalidus. NCBI lineage: Eukaryota > Viridiplantae > Streptophyta > Magnoliopsida > Asterales > Asteraceae > Senecio > Senecio squalidus. The sequence continues at coordinate 50,765,254 of CAJVGC010000432.1, forward strand.
TAGGCCAATTACTAGCTACAAGGTAGCCGACTACGATTAGCATACATTAACAAGTTTTGATGTCAATTATGTAAATTTCAAATAAACAATAACACAATTGTTATAAGTATATCGCCGTGATGTTCCAATTTATATTCAGAAACAATAATCCAGAATTGCAGATATCGATCTCAAATAAGAAGCTTAGCCATTTTCTAATTTATTTTCAGATCTCTATAGTGAATTTGATGACAACTTTAATTAAACCTACAGTAATTCGTTATTTTAACACTTTACTAGTAACAAGAATTATACTTTTTTCAGTGTTGTAAACTCGCCTAACTCGGCCGAGTACTCAGCGATTCCACGCTACTCAGGCATAATCCAAGGCGATTTTCAGTCAAATCGTTCCTATTCGTCGGATCAGTCCCAACTTGGTGAAAACTCGGTCAACTCGGCCAAACATGGTCAACGAAATTAATTAGGTTTTTAATTTGTTTCAGACCACTTATTATATATTTTTTCAGCCTCTCACACGATTTCTCCAAGAGAAGATCATACACTCCTTTTCACTCAATTGTACTATATATATATATATATATATATATATATATATATATATATATATATATATATATAGAGTTGGTTTCAAATGAGAACAATGTAAATAATTAGGAACTAAAAGAACCATTTTTTAGCCTTTGGATTTTTTTAAATATATGATTATCATTTAACACTAAAAGGGTAAATTAGACATTACACCTTATTGAACACACATAATTCAATCTCTTCTCTTTCTCTCCCCCTCTCTCTCCAAATACGACCTGGACGTCAAAATTGGAATTGGAATTCTCAAGTTGTTTGATTAATGATGATCTTCGTCATATTCTTTTAATTTATATGAATTCCAATCACAATATTAGTTTTCTATTCCATGTTCTGGTCTTTGTGGCCTACTTTCCCCCCTTTAAAATTATTTCGATTTTTTGTTGGAATTACTCGATCCATGATGGAATCAAGTGTTATATGTGATAGAAAAACTCAATGAGACATCATCTTTTATCTTTTCAACAAGTAATGGAGGAAAGGAAAAAGAGGTTCCTGATGACATTTTAATTAGTAAGTATTAGTATGATTCAATATATTTCGTTATCTTGGTTAACTGATGATAATTATGCAAAATAAGTTGAAATTGGTGAAAAAGATGATGATGATTTGTATATTTGACATAATTGATTAAACTAACCTTTTATAATTTTTGCATACCAAGTGTTTGATAAAAGTCCTCAATGAAAATATTAGTACTATGAATTGCACATATGAATATTCAAGAAGGTAAACTATTGTATTTTTTTGTATTTATGTAGTTATTAGGAAATCGGTATATACTACATATGTTCTTTAAATTATTTTTTTTAAACACCATGTGTATATCTATAAGAACATTGCAACTATGCATTACTTATATGTTTTTTTCTATGTAGGTAATGGTGTTTGCATGATATGCATTCATTTGTTTTGAATAATTCAAATGAACAAAAAAGTGTATTCACATGTATTCATTTTGTTACAAATGATTATCGTATGCTTGATGTATCTAATGATGAATGATGAAGATGGAAACTAATTTCTTTGAGAAGTCGTGTAATATGTTTCTACTAATGTGGTCGCCCATGGAAATCTGAAATTTTGGACATCATAGCGCTGGAATAAAGTGTTAGGAATTACATTTATTTATAAATAAGTAGTGAAAATACAATATATACACCAGTGAATACAGTGTATACACCAGTGAATACAATTATACTAGTGTAAATACAATATATACACCAGTGAATACAGTGTATACATCAGTGAATACAGTGTATACATCAGTGAATACAATGTATACTAGCGTAAATACAATATATACACCAAGTGAATACAGTGTATACACCAGTAAATACAGTGTCTATATATACATCAGTGAATACAATGTATACACCAGTAAATACAGTATCTATACATACACCAGTGTATAACTATACATTAGTGAATATAGTGTATACACTAGTGTATAGTGTATAAATACACTAGTGTATAACTATACATTAGTGAATATAGTGTATACATTAGTGTATAGTGTTTAAAAAAAAGTTTAACATTCTTTTAAACACATGCTTATAACTATACGATGTATTCAATAGAGAATACATCATATACATTAGTGAATATAGTGTATACACTAGTGTATATTGTATAAATACACTAGTGTATAACTATACATTAGTGAATATAGTGTATAACTATAAATTAGTGAATATAGTGTATATGGTTCAGATGTGTTTTTGGTGAATTAGTATATACACTGGTGAATATTTAGTATATACACTAGTGTATATACCGAAACCCACTAAAAAAAAAAAAAAAAAAAAAAAAGTCGTCAAAAGTATATCAAGTGGGTGCTCGTTGGAAAGATAATTAAATGCTTGTTCTAATGGTGTATTTAGTTTTTCCTAAAACCTAGTTATACTCTAGATATGTTAATTTAAAGTTAATTAGGATTTTAAAGTGAGTTTTAATTGATTTCCAATTTGGCCCTCAATTTTGACTTAATTACAAAATTGCCACCTTGTGTTTAATTTTTGATCTAAATGATCTAATGGTGATTAAATGGTTCCTAATGGCAGCAGGACAAAAACCTTTTGAGCGATAAAATCTATATTAATGTATATTATGTCGTTTCAGGCATTAACTTAATACATAGAAAATCATCCTAAATTTAAATTTTATGTTTAAATTGTATTTAAACATTTATGGAACAAATATGTATTATATTTTGAAAAATTTAATAGTTGTTATGGAAAGTTGAGCTGACAAATCAATGACAACAATAAAATGGAGGGACAATTTAGTAATTTTCTTCTTAATTTTCAACATCAAGGAAAAGACCCCAAATGATTTATATATATATATATATATATATATATATATATATATATATATATATATATATAATTTTAAAAATTTTAAAATTTATTATGTTTATCATAATTTTAAAGAGCAGGAAATATAAATTAATAAATGTAAATAAAAATTATTCAGGATAAAATAAAAAATATTAAAAAACAGAAGGGTATTTTGGTCATACAAATTGGCTCGTGGACCATAGGTGTTATGCATTGAGAATGTTGAGGACCAGCAGTGTTGTGAAATTAAAATAATGGGGACGTTTGGTGTAATTATTTAAAAAAAAAGCCTCAAACTAGTTAAATTGGTACAACCACATGACCAACCACGTAACTTACTCTCATAAATATAATATTCAAAATTTCTAATTTATATACAAAAAGTTCCAATCCGAGTACAAGCTACAAGCTCCTCGAACGAACAAGTAACGAGTAACAAGTTCTACAACATTGCTTTTTTCAAATCGAATAATTCATAATGCAATGTTGCAAACTTCAGATCTGAGTAAATGAACAATTATCATCTATCCTAAGATCTCAAATACAATTACTACACTCAGATTCAAAACCCTAGATCCTATAAAAACCTTTCAATTCCACAATTAAACCGCAGATATTAAAACAAAACACTAATTCGAAAGAAAGTAAACAATAATAATTAAAGATCTGATAAGAATTATACCGTTCCTGGCCAGCAGTATCCCAAATCTGAGCCTTAACAACTTTATCATCAACTTTAATGCTCCGAGTAGCGAACTCAACTCCGATTGTTGATTTAGACTCCAGACTGAACTCGTTTCTAGTGAATCTAGACAGCAGATTCGATTTTCCAACACCCGAATCGCCAATGAGAACTACTTTGAACAAGTAATCGTAATCATCGTCTGCTCTGTAAGCCCCCATTTTTTTGTCGAGTAGCAAAATGGGTGTTTTGAAAATGAGGATACAGATCTTGATTTGATTTAAATTGGGTTCGTGGGGTGTCACTAAGGAGAGAAATATGTGTGAATAAAGTATTAAAGGTGAACACTTAAAAGACTTTTTGTTGTCTATTTATTTCGTGCCAACAATTAAACACATTTTTGTTTTGATTGATTAATTTATATTTTCATCTATTTATATAATTATTAGATTTTTTTAAAATGTGGATAAAAAGTGTGATAATAAAGTTGAGAAGAACGTAATGTTAAAAGATTTTGTCTTGGAAAATGTATATTTCGTTTTTAAAAAATACAGAAAGTTGAATCCTCTGTTTCAAAACGGATAAGTATTCGAGCTTATAGAATGGATTTGTTAGTATATGTCTTGCACTTATTCTATGCTTGCTACAATATACTAGAGGTTGAACCTTGAAATGTAGATCAAATAAATGTATTTTATTCTTCGAAAATTACATTAGTTTTCCTAAAATTTATATTCCTTACTCCATACTAATAAAACTCTATAGTAATCAGCAAATATCCTTAAAGCGTAAATTTTAATGTGATCGAGTCGATATAGTATTAAAGCGTAAATTTTAATGTGATCGAGTCGATATAGTATTGAGTCTAAAGTATATTGTGTAATAGATTTTGTGTTTTTATATGTAAATTAAAACCTGTATTTTCATTTAAAGCCTCGTAAACTCGATGCTCTCAATTTCCATTGTCGTACATATATATATATATATATATATATATATATATATATATATATATATATATATATATATATATATATGGTTATTGTAAACCAAATCTTAAGATAAAATTTACTCATATCATATATTATTTTTTCATTTTTTTTTACTTATTTTACTAAGTTTTGTTTTATAAGAACCTCTTCATATATATATATATATATATATATATATATATATATATATATATATATATATATATATATATATATATATTACAACCTCACTAAATGTCTTGACGTAATTAGTGTCGTCATAATGTAAGTGGTGGATATTTGATTCTCGATTAGGCTTATGTCGATAAATATTGCATGACTCGCTTTTGAGAGCACGTCATTATTTGAATCATATGTAACCCGATACACTTTGAGTGGATTAAGTAACCACCTAGTGAGATTGCAAAGAGAAGTATATTCCACATATCAATAATTGGAAGCATGTTCGTGTGAATCATTTTATACTTTCAAAACAAACGTCTTTATCCACGCTTTTCATCCAAGACAATTATTTAGTTGTGAAAGTTTATCCTCTGTAGTATTTTGTTTTTTGTTTTCTTGTGATACGATTTTTGCTCGAGTAGAAGCAAAATTTGAGTGTAGGATGCTAAAACGCCAAAGAAACAACTACTCTAAACTAAAACCCTAAATTAAACCTTTTCACTCTTACGTTATAAGATTAACCTATTGTTTCCATAAAAGACTTGGAAGCAAAGTAGAAACCCTAGTTTCGTATACGTCTATGTGAAGATTGCTTGTTCGAGAATATATTGAATATTAGATACCGGAAAACCCTATCATGCACATTTTTTACATACAAAACACTTTTGAAGACACTTAGTAGGGTTTATCAATACTCCATATATGTGATTAAGAGCCATCCAAGATTGATGATTAAACATTTAATCGTCCAGGGTATTAAAGAATCAATAATGCACACGTAAGAGTATAAAACATGTTTGACATACAAAGAACACAACATAACTACATGGTTTACACTAAAACTCATAACAAAACACCCCAAAAGCTTTAGCAACTCGTGAGTCTTACCCATCAAACTATGAGCATGAAATCTCCTCCAACAATCTCTGAAGACCTATTTATACCCCCATGTAAGCGTCTAACTCTTGTGTATCGTTAAAAAAAAAACTTAAATACTCCTCCTACAATATGTGAGCAGCCTAGAATCTTCCCTACATGATGAACAAGTCGTGTATACTCCTCAACAAACCGTGAATTCCATGAAGGCAGTAAAGCCACGTGGTTTTTACGTCGTTTGAACACAAAACAAATCAACTAGCCCTAAACATCCCTACAAACTTGTAAGTAACTAGAGGTTGGGGTGATTAGTTATCTTTTAAAATCTCTATGAATTTACGGTTTTAAAATTCATTTTTAAAACACAACTTTATATTTGCTTGTTTGTTTGAATGCCAAGATTAACACAAATTCAAACATGCACAACAATATTATCACTACATAGAAACGAATAAATGACGTTAGGTTTAGCTGATTGTTAACTAACTCACCTTAATCAACTCATCGGACTTCACCCAAGAGTTTTCTTCACTAGTCGCAATTATTTCATAGATGGTAGGAACTACACCAACACTTTGTTTGACAGGTCCTGAATTTCATCTCATCTCACTATACACTCAGCGAATCGAATTGAAACAGGTCATGATGCGGAATCTCACGACCTGAGTTTGGAATCAAAATTGAAGGAAACATGAAATCGAATTTGTGATTGAAATTGAAATAACTTATAAACAACAACAAAATGCGCAACTGTTTAAGATTTCATTGATAGCGGTGACAGGTTTTGTGACATTCGCGAATTTCACGGTATTATTCTATCGTCTCGTTTTCGTTTTATTTATTTATATTCGTGTTTTGACCCTATTGTATTTCTTTTTATGTTTATCGTATTCGTATTTTATGAGTATCGTATTTGTATTTTATGTGTATTTGCGTTTATCGGGTATATAGTATGTGATTCGGATCTTTATGTCGGGAACGTATAGTCTTAAGTGCCTTTAGTATAAGTCTAGTATGCTCTTATGATAAGTTTAGGGGAATTATGCCTTAATTATATGATTAAGATTAACGTTTAAAAAGTATTTCATTTTTAGTCTTTTCGGAAATTTTATTACAAAACTAGTCCTACGCGGGAAAATCTATTACAATGTTGGTCCTATTTCGAATTTTATTACAAAAATCGTCCCTATCTGAATTTTGTCTCATTATACACCAACTATTTTGTCTTTATTCCATTTACAACTTCCTTTCCAAGTTATCACCTACACACACTCTCTCTCTCTCTAAAAACACACACAAACACCTCCACCTTCTCTCTAACTTCTCCGGCGATCCAACCGTCCGATTTTAGATCCGAGACCGGATTATTGATCACCATCATCACCTCTATCTATCCTCCAAGTTTCATTACGATCAAGTAAGTATTCAATCATTTTGGTTTTAAACTTTATTCTATTTTTATCCAAACACGTAAATCTCATTTTTAACCGTCAAAACCGAGATTTTATTTAGGATTATTGTTCCTAATAGTATTCTGAACATAGGGTTTTAATTATAGATCATTTGGACACTTAGAACACTCCAAAAGTCGATTTCCGATTGATGTTTTCGTAACAATTCCGGTATGTCACGTAATTAGCTTATTACGCACGAAATTCACTTCACACTCACGTAATTCAAATTACGTTCACGTAATAAGACTATTACGTTCACGTAATAGCCCCCTAGTCACGTAATTAGCACTCAGCTCACGTAAGTTACTTATCCCTCACGTAATTAACTTACGTTCACGAAATTCCTTGATGGGCACGTAATTCAGTTTGTTGTTCACGTAACTTACTCGTTGTTCACGTAATTGATGATCTTATGCACGTAATTCTGTTATTAGTCACGTAATTCTCGATCAGTAGTTGCCATGCACGTAATTTCCTTGCCATGCACGTAATTGTGGTTTATGTCACGTATTTGCCTTGATCTTCACGTAATTATGTTTCATGGTCACGTAATAGCATGTAAGTCACGTAACTTCTTTGGGTTGCATGTAAATCTTGCTAAGATCACGTATTTAACTCTTGTTTGTCACGTAATACCTCCTTGTATAACACGTAACTTGATACTTACGTGACTTGTAGTGCACGTAAGTATAAGGATCACGTATCTAGTCTGTTGACTTTCCGAAACACTTGTTATTCCGTTATATCGATATTCCTTTGGTTATTTTTAAAACCCGTATAAAACGTTAATCATTAAGGCATAACCCTACTAGACTTAGAGATACTTAGACATGTTTATTTACGTGATGTATAGGGCACTTAGACGTTGAAGCTTGACGGTATTGTAGTATTTCCCGACATATAAAGATTTGGATTGCTTTGCTATCAGTGAGTTATTCGTTGCCCTTTTTACCCTTTTACTATTTTTGGGCATGATTAGCGTTAAACAAAGGTATTTTATGTTATGTATGTATTATGGCATGTATATGCATGGATATGAATGCTTTAGATGATCTCACCCAACTTGTACCGCCTATGTGGTAGTACAAGGCCCCGTATACACACCTGTTAGCTTGTGCCGTCGGAAGTATATATAGCGCTATAAGGGTCTAACAAGCCCTCATTGTTAACACTATTTTGGATTATGGCGTGCCCTGTCCATGTTAACAATCTTACGACCGAATATTATTATCGAGGACAACCTAGTTTGAGACACTAGGTGGGGTTAGTTGCCAGTATCTATTGTTAGGGTCAGGTGTATTGTATGTTCCTAAAGCTGATATTCTATCCAGTATGGTATTTATTTTATGATATGATTATGATTTTATGAAATGATTATGGTACCGTATGGTAATAATCTAAATATTTTATCGAAAGGTTTTGTATACTTCAAACATATTTTGAAATATCATTTTTAAAAGACTTATCTTCAAATCTTATCTTTTGGGTCAAAACTTATTGAAAACCTTTATACTAATATGTTTTTATTTACTATTGCGAATAATTCACCAACTTTATGTTGACGTCGTATTTTAACGCTTTTCAGGGATTTGAGGTTACCTCTTTATGATGCTATGTTTGCTTGGCTACTTGGGACTTTTTGCTGGAATTTATTTTGTATTGTAATTCCTTAGTTTCCCATACTCTGTAGTCGTATTTTGGTATTATTCGGAAGACTGTAATAAGTATTCTATTTCAAACTCTTTATCTATGTTGATGATGTTTGGTTTATTTATGTTTGATGTAACCTTGAATCTCTGATACCGTATACACTGCGCACCTCGGTTCCGCCATTTCTATGCGGGGTGTGACAGAAGTTGGTATCAGAGCCAATGGTTATAGCGAACTAAGTGACCTTACGAAATCACTTAGACTATGACCTAGGCTTTTGGACCTATCTGATTTACTCTATGTGCGCATTTCTTTCTTTTGTGGGCCTATATGTGATTCGTATGCTATATGTGCTTTTATTTTGCTTTTTATGCTTTGAGGCCTGCTCGTTTTAGTCGCACATACAGTTTATCGTTCTGATTTATTCCGTTTGATATTCGTAGAAGATGCCGCCTAAGAGAACTTCTTCTAGAGCTACTCCTGCCGTCACTGCTACGAGAAGGTCGGCAAGGCGAGGTCGCGTCCCTGTGAGAGCGGGTGCTACGCCTCCGGATACCACTGCTGCCCCCAATACTACTTCTGCTATTCCGAACATCAGTCAGTTGATTGCGGAGCAGATCGCAGCAGCTATCCCAGTGATTGTAGCACAGCTTAAGGAGACACCAGTGCAAGATGCTGATTTAGAGTTTGACGTACCTGAGATGCCTGGTGCTGGATCAGAGGGTATGGCGTCTGGGCGCGATGGTTCCAATGTGGGCAGAGCAGTGCACGTAGGAGTTGGTGGACCAAGTATTGTGATTGAAGATCCACCCAGAGGCTGCTCATATAAAGCCTTCCTGGATTGCAGACCTACTGAATTTAGGGGTACGGAAGATGCTGTGGCTACCCTACAGTGGTTCGAGAGGATGGAGTCGGTATTTGATGTATCGGGATGTGCCGATGAGAGCCGAGTTAAGTATTCTACATATCTGTTCCAGGGTAAAGCCCTCACTTGGTGGAACTCTGTGAAGAAGGTTCAGGGTAGAGCTGATATTACCTTGATGACATGGGAAAATCTGAAGGTTTTGATGAGGAAAGAGTATGTGCCGTCTTCTGAGACGCAAAGATTGGAGAACGAACTGTGGAACCTGACTATGCAAGGTTCTGATTATAGAGGGTATGTGAATCGCTTCTACGATCTATGTGTTTTGGCTCCTCGTCTGGTTCGCACTGAGAATGAGAGGATTGAACGCTTCACTCATGGGTTGCCTCAAAATATGCGAGATCACATTATCTCTCACTATCCGCGTACTCTTCAGAGTGCGGTCGACATTGCTGGTCGGCTGACCGCAAGTGCGATCCGTGCTGGTACTCTACAGCCGGTGGTAAACCGAAGAGATTCTGGTCGATCTGACAGAAGAAATGGGGGTGATTCGAGGAAGAGAAGCCGTAGTCAAGATCAGAGACCTCAACGTCCTCAGGTATATGCGTTGACGGGTGCTGGAACTGGTTATCAGGGCGTGCGCCCTAAGTGCGACACTTGTGGTAGTGCTCATGCGGCGAATGTAGCGTGTTGGGTTTGTAAACGCTGCAAGAGGTTAGGCCACACTGAGCAATTTTGCAAAAGAACTGCTGGAGCTTGCTACGAATGTGGAGAAGTGGGTCACCGTCGTCAGCAGTGTCCCAAGCTTGTATCATCTACTTCCCTTCCTACTCCTGGTGCGGGTACTAGTGCTAGAGGGAATCCTGCTAAGAGCCGAGCATTTGCTATGGAATCTACCGAAGCTCATCAGGATCCTACCGTAGTCACTGGTACATTTCTTGTTGACGATTATCCTGCTTTTGTATTGTTTGATTCGGGTGCCGATAGAAGCTTTATTTCTAGTGACTTTCGCCCCTTAGTAAACCGTGCCTCTAGTCCTTTAGAGCCTGCCTATGAAGTAGAAATAGCTGATGGTAGATGTGCCTGTGTTAGAGAAGTTATTCGTGGTATTGCTCTCGTTTTAGCCGATATTCCTTTTGCCATCGACCTTATCCCTATGAAACTCGGTAGTTTCGACGTCGTAGTCGGTATGGATTGGTTAGCGAAGCATAAAGGAGAGATAGTCTGCTATGAGAAGCTTATTCGTATCCAGAAGCCGGATGGAGATCAGATGATTGTTCATGGAGACAAGGCTGGGAAACGCCTTAAAGTTATTTCTTGTATGAAGGTTCGCGAGTACGTCCGTCAGGGTTGTTCTTTATATCTCGCTCACTTGGTGAAGAAAGATTCTGCGATAAAGATTGATGGTGTGCCGATTGTTCGCGAGTATTCTGACGTTTTTCCCGACGATTTACCTGGAGTCCCTCCCCAGAGACAAACCGATTTTCGTATTGATCTTATACCTGGAGCAGCGCCTATTGCTAAAGCTCCGTATCGTTTGGCTCCTTCCGAGATGCTCGAGTTGTCGAAAGAAATTCAGGAACTGGTCGATAAGGGTTTTATTCGTCCTAGTTTCTCCCCGTGGGGTGCTCCTGTTCTCTTTGTTAAGAAGAAGGATGGCTCCATGCGTTTATGTATTGATTATCGGGAGTTAAACAAGTTGACTGTGAAGAACCGTTATCCCCTTCCTCGTATTGATGACTTATTCGATCAACTTCAGGGTTCTTGCTATTTCTCTAAGATCGATCTTCGCTCTGGTTATCATCAGTTGAGAGTTCGAGAAGATGATATACCTAAGACTGCTTTTCGTACTCGGTATGGTCATTACGAGTTCATGGTGATGCCGTTTGGTATGACAAACGCCCCTGCAGCATTCATGGAACTAATGAACCGTATTTGTCGTCCGTATCTTGACAAGTTCGTTATCGTATTCATTGACGACATTCTTATCTATTCCCGAAGTCGCAAAGAACATGAAGAGCATTTGCGTCTTGTTCTAGAAGTGCTTCGAAAAGAGAAGTTGTATGCGAAATTCTCTAAGTGCGAGTTCTGGATATCCGAAGTTCAATTTCTTGGCCACGTGGTTAGCGCGAAGGGTATTCATGTTGATCCTGCTAAGATTGAAGCTGTTAAAAGTTGGGTTGCACCGAAGTCACCGACTGAAATCCGTTCATTTTTGGGTCTTGCTGGGTATTATCGCCGATTCATCGAGAACTTCTCCAAGATCGCTTCGTCTATGACAAAGCTGACACAGAAGAGTGAACCATTCGTTTGGGGTACCGATCAGGAGGAAGCATTTCAGATATTGAAGCAACGGTTGGGTAATGCACCTATTCTTAGTCTGCCAGTTGGTTCCGAGAATTTTGTTGTTTATTGCGACGCTTCGCACAAAGGTCTGGGTTGTGTGCTTATGCAGAATGGTAAAGTTATAGCTTACGCTTCGCGTCAGTTAAAAATCCATGAGCAGAATTACACTACACACGATCTAGAGTTGGGAGCCGTCGTCTTTGCATTGAAGATTTGGAGACATTATCTGTATGGGACCAAGTGTACCGTATTTACCGACCACAAGAGTCTTCAGCACATATTCGATCAGAAGATGCTAAACATGAGACAACGACGCTGGGTTGAATTATTAAACGACTATGATTGCGACATTCGCTACCACCCTGGTAAGGCGAACGTTGTTGCTGATGCATTGAGTCGTAAGGAAACCGTCAAACCGGTCCGTATTCGTTCTATGGTGATATCTGTTCAGACGAGCTTGAAAGCTCGGATTATTCAAGCACAAGAGGGTATTATGACAGAGGGCCGTGTTAAAGAAGAAAGACTGTATAAGTTGGCATTGGAACTAGAACCGAAGGAGGATGGAGTTCTGTATTTCCTCGAGCGTATTTGGGTTCCGGTTAGTATCCGTCAATTGATTCTGGACGAAGCCCATAAGTCGAACTATTCCATTCATCCGGGTTCCGACAAGATGTATCATGACTTGAAAGATTTTTATTGGTGGCCGGGTATGAAGCGTGAGATCGCCGAGTATGTTAGTCGCTGTTTGACTTGTTCTAAAGTGAAGATTGAGTATCAGAAACCGTCTGGACTACTCCAACAACCGAAGATTCCCGAGTGGAAATGGGAGCGCATCACTATGGATTTTGTTACAAAGCTTCCGAGATCTTCGAGTGGTTATGACAGTATTTGGGTTATTGTTGATCGTTTGACGAAGTCTGCTCATTTCCTTCCGATTCGCGAGAACTATCCGATGGAGAGATTCGTACGTTTATATATTTCCGAGATTGTATCGAAACACGGTGTTCCGGTATCGATTATTTCCGATCGGGATGCTCGTTTCACTTCTCGATTTTGGAAGACATTTCAGACTGCTATGGGTACACGGTTAGATATGAGTACTGCCTATCATCCTCAGACTGATGGTCAGAGTGAGAGAACTATTCAGACTATGGAAGACATGCTACGAGCTTGCGCTATTGATTTTGGTGGTAGTTGGGATGTTCATTTGCCGTTGATTGAGTTCTCGTACAACAACAGCTATCACACGAGTATCAAGTGTGCACCGTTTGAAGCTTTATATGGCCGTAAATGTCGATCACCTGTATGTTGGGCAGAAGTTGGAGATAGTCAGATTTCCGGTCCGGAGATTATACAAGAGACCACTGACAAGATCTTCAAGATCAAGGAACGATTGGTTACTGCCAGAGATCGACAGAAGAAGTATGCTGATAAGCGAAGGAAGCCTCTCGAGTTCAGTGTTGGAGATAAGGTATTATTGAAGGTATCTCCATGGAAAGGGGTTGTCCGATTTGTGAAGCGCAGCAAGCTGAGTCCTAGATACACGGGTCCGTTCAAGATCTTAGCCCGTATCGGCCCAGCTGCGTATCGACTAGATTTGCCGGCAGAACTGAGCAGCGTACATAACGTATTCCATGTATCTCAGTTGAAGAAATGCCTGGCTGATGAGACATTATTAGTTCCGCTTGAGCAACTCCAGATTGACGACAAGCTTCATTTCGTTGAAGAACCGATCGAGATCGTTGCTAGTGATGTTAAGCGTCTGCGACGAAGTAAGATTCCGATTGTCAAAGTTCGCTGGAATTCCCGCTTTGGTGCTGAGTTCACGTGGGAACGCGAAGATGAAATTCTGCGGAAGTATCCTCACCTTTCTCCCGGAAGTAGTACCCAGTGATAATTTCGAGGACGAAATTCTTTTTACTTGGGGAGACTGTGACATTCGCGAATTTCACGGTATTATTCTATCGTCTCGTTTTCGTTTTATTTATTTATATTCGTGTTTTGACCCTATTGTATTTCTTTTTATGTTTATCGTATTCGTATTTTATGAGTATCGTATTTGTATTTTATGTGTATTTGCGTTTATCGGGTATATTGTATGTGATTCGGATCTTTATGTCGGGAACGTATAGTCTTAAGTGCCTTTAGTATAAGTCTAGTATGCTCTTATGATAAGTTTAGGGGAATTATGCCTTAATTATATGATTAAGATTAACGTTTAAAAAGTATTTCATTTTTAGTCTTTTCGGAAATTTTATTACAAAACTAGTCCTACGCGGGAAAATCTATTACAATGTTGGTCCTATGTCGAATTTTATTACAAAAATCGTCCCTATCTGAATTTTGTCTCATTATACACCAACTATTTTGTCTTTATTCCATTTACAACTTCCTTTCCAAGTTATCACCTACACACACTCTCTCTCTCTCTAAAAACACACACAAACACCTCCACCTTCTCTCTAACTTCTCCGGCTATCCAACCGTCCGATTTTAGATCCGAGACCGGATTATTGATCACCATCATCACCTCTATCTATCCTCCAAGTTTCATTACGATCAAGTAAGTATTCAATCATTTTGGTTTTAAACTTTATTCTATTTTTATCCAAACACGTAAATCTCATTTTTAACCGTCAAAACCGAGATTTTATTTAGGATTATTGTTCCTAATAGTATTCTGAACATAGGGTTTTAATTATAGATCATTTGGACACTTAGAACACTCCAAAAGTCGATTTCCGATTGATGTTTTCGTAACAATTCCGGTATGTCACGTAATTAGCTTATTACGCACGAAATTCACTTCACACTCACGTAATTCAAATTACGTTCACGTAATAAGACTATTACGTTCACGTAATAGCCCCCTAGTCACGTAATTAGCACTCAGCTCACGTAAGTTACTTATCCCTCACGTAATTAACTTACGTTCACGAAATTCCTTGATGGGCACGTAATTCAGTTTGTTGTTCACGTAACTTACTCGTTGTTCACGTAATTGATGATCTTATGCACGTAATTCTGTTATTAGTCACGTAATTCTCGATCAGTAGTTGCCATGCACGTAATTTCCTTGCCATGCACGTAATTGTGGTTTATGTCACGTATTTGCCTTGATCTTCACGTAATTATGTTTCATGGTCACGTAATAGCATGTAAGTCACGTAACTTCTTTGGGTTGCATGTAAATCTTGCTAAGATCACGTATTTAACTCTTGTTTGTCACGTAATACCTCCTTGTATAACACGTAACTTGATACTTACGTGACTTGTAGTGCACGTAAGTATAAGGATCACGTATCTAGTCTGTTGACTTTCCGAAACACTTGTTATTCCGTTATATCGATATTCCTTTGGTTATTTTTAAAACCCGTATAAAACGTTAATCATTAAGGCATAACCCTACTAGACTTAGAGATACTTAGACATGTTTATTTACGTGATGTATAGGGCACTTAGACGTTGAAGCTTGACGGTATTGTAGTATTTCCCGACATATAAAGATTTGGATTGCTTTGCTATCAGTGAGTTATTCGTTGCCCTTTTTACCCTTTTACTATTTTTGGGCATGATTAGCGTTAAACAAAGGTATTTTATGTTATGTATGTATTATGGCATGTATATGCATGGATATGAATGCTTTAGATGATCTCACCCAACTTGTACCGCCTATGTGGTAGTACAAGGCCCCGTATACACACCTGTTAGCTTGTGCCGTCGGAAGTATATATAGCGCTATAAGGGTCTCACAAGCCCTCATTGTTAACACTATTTTGGATTATGGCGTGCCCTGTCCATGTTAACAATCTTACGACCGAATATTATTATCGAGGACAACCTAGTTTGAGACACTAGGTGGGGTTAGTTGCCAGTATCTATTGTTAGGGTCAGGTGTATTGTATGTTCCTAAAGCTGATATTCTATCCAGTATGGTATTTATTTTATGATATGATTATGATTTTATGAAATGATTATGGTACCGTATGGTAATAATCTAAATATTTTATCGAAAGGTTTTGTATACTTCAAACATATTTTGAAATATCATTTTTAAAAGACTTATCTTCAAATCTTATCTTTTGGGTCAAAACTTATTGAAAACCTTTATACTAATATGTTTTTATTTACTATTGCGAATAATTCACCAACTTTATGTTGACGTCGTATTTTAACGCTTTTCAGGGATTTGAGGTTACCTCTTTATGATGCTATGTTTGCTTGGCTACTTGGGACTTTTTGCTGGAATTTATTTTGTATTGTAATTCCTTAGTTTCCCATACTCTGTAGTCGTATTTTGGTATTATTCGGAAGACTGTAATAAGTATTCTATTTCAAACTCTTTATCTATGTTGATGATGTTTGGTTTATTTATGTTTGATGTAACCTTGAATCTCTGATACCGTATACACTGCGCACCTCGGTTCCGCCATTTCTATGCGGGGTGTGACAGGTTTTGGATCGAGCTTGTTACAACCGACATTCAAGCTCGACGGAACCTCTTTGAGAGAGTTTCGGGTTCAAAGACAACAAACTGATAACAACCTATCACACTATTTATAGACGAAATCTAACAAACAGACACACTACAAACTAAATTATTACAACATTATCATCATCTTAATTTCAGTTCGGGGAGTTCACTTCAATTCTGAATCAAAGTCTTCAGCCTCCGAATTGATATCTTCAATGTTGACTTCTGTTGACTTAAGTTAAACTTCAGCTTATTTTCAGTTCGAAGGAACTTCATTTAGTTCAGAGTATCTGAACTAACTTGTTTCCAAAACTGAAAATTTCACTTCGTATTATTCTTGATGATTTTAGTTCGGACCCTCCACGAACTAAAATCATCTTTATTCAAACACACACAAGACTCCATAGCTTCATCCATTCCATTTCTTGGCCCAACATTGTTACTCAAGAAGATATGAACCAAACCCACTTGCACCATACTGCTAACTCTTCACTAGCTATGTTAGACTTACATGGTTTTCGATCTCACTTTTTACACTTGCACTCACATAACCTCATGACACTTAGCTTTGTGGACTTACAAGATTTCTCACTCTCTTAAAATTCTAAACTTGCCTTCTCAGACTTACAAGATTTATCACCCTCTCAATATTTTAAACTTACATTCTCAGGCAAACTTTTCACTAGTTTTGTAGACTTAGAAGCTTGAATATTCTCTAAAAACAAAAGAGGAAAATAAAGATCTAGACGCTTGTACAATTCAATATTTTTCTTGATTTATGATATGAAAATGAAATACTAAATGAGATTGAATTTAAATTGATTTTCACATATAAGCGGTGAGTCGCAAATGAAATAGTCTTAGTGGTATTAATATGCCAATATATGAGGATGGTTCAAAAGTAACCGGTCTCCCACGACAAGGGCACAACAACAACCTTAGCCCTTTCATGGGTGTTTTGAAACATTTTTTGAACTAGTCGATGAAAGTGGTTAAATCACACATTTAATCTAGTAATTTATGTAACTTTTGACCCTTTATGTAGTTGATTTACCGTTCATGTATATCCATGCATTTTTAAATATACTTTTACCTCTTATTTGAACTTGTGTAACCCTAACTTTTCAAATAAAAGATTAATCTTTTCATAATCTCAACAAACCAATGTAACTAGTCTCTAACAAAATAGTCATTTCAGTTTTTTCTTTAAGTTGGTAATTTTATAACTTAGTTTGATTAAGTATAACTAGATATCAAAATAGTCTTTTATTAAAACTTTTATGAGAGACGTGTAATTTAAGACTTTGTCTAGTTATATCTTAAATTAATTTTGTTACTTTAAATAAGGTTAAATGTTTTGCCAAATAACCTTGTTAGATCAATATCGTAAAAGGCATTTTAGATTATTCGATTCATTTATCGTTGTTAGTTTACACAAACCATGGTTAACTCATGGAAATAAACCTACAATTTAAAATCTTTTAACCATATTTAGATTAATAAAAATTTGGAAAAGAGGTAGGGCTGTTTGCAAGCATCAGACTCGGACTCGGACTATGGACTACGAACTCGATCCGTGGTCCGAGCGTTTGATAAGTTTATGAAAAGCTCGCCACGGACCGAGTCCGTGATTTTGCCTTGTTCTCAGTCTGCGGTTTTTCAAAACGGACCGAGTCCGAGGCAAAATCAAGGACTCGGTCCGTGGTCCGAGCTTTTCATGAATTTATCAAACGCTCGGACCACGGACCGAGTCCGAGTCCGTAGTCTTTCATGCTTACAAACAGCCCCGTAGTTTTCAAAATAAGAACGATATATATAAAAAAAGTTATTCGAAAAAAGTTATTTCAAGAAAATAAAAAATGAATTTTTGATACAAGATAAAGATCCATATAATTTAATTTCGTCATCAACTAATTTTTAGTTGCTTAATAAAAGGACACATGCCACACATGGCTTACTTCCAATAGTAAACTAGTATTACGATATTGGAATGATATTACTACACATGCTGAAAGAAACTACAAGGTTTTCAAAGAATGTGTGCCCGAACATTTAATCAATTAAAAGAGTTTTAAATAAAACAGCAATTGATAAATTATGTCAACTTACCCTCATACTATCATAATAATGCCTTAGCAACTAATTAAACAAAGCTAACATTTAGTTAGTGTTGGGGTAGGGTATTTATTACCCAAAGGATAAAGCCCCCTCATTCAGAGCACCGAAGGTCCTAGCACTTAAGGAGCAACGGGACTACTTATTGCTCACAAGTGACGATGCCCTTCATCCAGAGCACCGAAGGTCCTAGCACTCAAGGGGCAACGGGACTGTTTATTGCTCATGAGTGATGAAGTCCTTCATCCGATACGCCGAAGGTCCTAATACTGAAGGAGCAACGGCCTGAAGATCTTACGCCACGGCAGTGATTGGACAGATGTGTCACCGTTTATGTCAGGGAGTGGAAACACCTAAAGAAGTATGGCATTAATGAGAGACAAGACAGAGTGGGTGGCACCATTTAATGCAAGAGCACGTGAGGGACAAAGCGCCGTCACGCGTCTTGCAATAAATGCCTAAGACTGAGACAGTGTACTTAAAAGCATGGAGAAAAGTGAGTCACATCACTGCAGGACATGGACCGCCTGACAGATAGGAATAATCCGGTCCTTCGGCCTATTGTCTTCCGGACAAGGACCGGATATTTATTATATATAAGGAATCATTCTCTTTGTAACAGGCAGGTTTTTCACAAGATCATTTATTACACCATTTATATCATTTTACGCATTAACTCTCCAATCATTCGAGTATTTAATACCACAGTAAATCTATTGGATCCATTGTTAGTGCATATCGTTATTATACCCTTCGTCAGCCACCAGACGAAGGGCCTAAGCTTCGGAAATTTACTTTAACATTGGCGCCATCCGTGGGACCCTGTTGTTAATCAGTGATAGATCGAGGGAAAACATGGAAAAAGTACTCGTAAATCAGCAAGAAGAAGGAGTAGTCCAGTCCATTACCCAAGAGTCTGCTGAGGACGCAGGGCCGTCCCCGATATTTACCCCAGGAGTGAACGAGCAAGCAAGTCCGATCACACCGGAATTTGTAAGCAAAAACTTCAATAGTCTAAGAGCTATGATGAACAGACATGCCCAGCAGGAGCGCAGGAGAGGAAATCCTCTCGAACTCTCGTACGGAGATGCAGAAGAAATAGAGCAGGAGGAAAGCTCCACTCGGAATGATCACTCTGGCCAAAGCAGGACGTTGCGGTCCAGAAGAGTGTCTGAAAGAGAGCCGAGGGTGGCAGGGCCAGACAATAGGCCAGCAGGGACGTTTGCCAACCTCCTTAACGCCCAGCTTCCAAATGGAAGCAATCGACCAGAGGCAGGAGTTTTTAACTTCGGCATGTCACGCCCTCAAACTCCGTTTCTTCAATACCAGCCTGTTCAACCTCCTCAGTTCGGACAACCGTTGTATGGACCTCAGCCAAATATGGGAGTTCCCCCTTACCTGTGGCAACCATCCCCCATCATCCCTCAAACAGTTCCTGAGGCAGATGACCTGGCTAAGCCGTACCAAAGGTCGAGAAGTACCAAATTCACAAAGCGTATAGCTAACTTTAAATTCCCTCCGAGGATAAAGATGCCTACCAACGTCAAGATGTATGATGGTTCGCAAGATCCGAACGACCATCTGAGTATCTTCTCCGGAGCTGCGGAAGTGGAACAGTGGTCTATGCCCGTGTGGTGCCATATGTTCGTCCAAACTCTTTTAGGATCAACGCGACTCTGGTATGATAGCTTGCCCACGGAAAGTGTGGACAGCTTGGAGGATTTACAACATAAATTTAAAAACAACTTTATGCAGCAACGGAGGTGCGAGAGGAAATCAGTAGAAATGCATAACATCAAGCAGAAAGAACAAGAGAGCCTTAGGGCCTTTGTAGAACGTTTCAATAAGGAAAGTTTAGAGATCAAAGGAGCTACGGAAGACATGCGAGTTTCCGGATTTATGCATGCCATAAAGAATACTCAGCTCATTGAAACCCTGAATAACAAAGTCCCGGATACCGTGGAAGAGATGATGACAAGGGTAAGAGATTTTATCAGGGGAAAAGAAGCAGCTAACCTTAGCCGAGAAACGAGTTCTAGCAAGACATACAGGGAGGACAGAAACTGGAAATCTGGGAATAACGCCAGACCGGAGGGTCCGGGACCACAGAGAAGTGAGGGGAAACAACCGGAGCAACGTAGTCGGGGTCCATACTCAAATCCCCATACAGCCGCTACCTCCGGAACTGATTACCGACGAAAGGAAGTATTCACCGAGCTTACAAAGACCCCCTGTGAGATCTTGTCAACGGAGCCTGTGGGAAAGAATTTCCCAGCTCCCCATCCAATGTTGGAAAATAAGGAGAGGAAATTATCAGATAAATTCTGTGAATTTCACTTAGATCATGGACACAATACTAATGATTGCTACCACCTAAAAAGAAGGATTGAAGAGGCAGTCAAATCAGGAGAGCTTGCACACCTGATCAAAGATATTAAGAAGGGAGTACCTCAGGGAAACAGGAATAACCGGAGGGGGAAAGATGATCGGTCTCCCGGAACCAAGACACAGACCATCAATATGATTAACAAGGATTTGTTGCCTTTAAAGAGGAAGGAGCCAGACCCCGCTTGGATGAATCAAGAGATAGCATTCCCTCCCCGGAGTGAATGTTGTCCCACCGTAGACCCTATCATAGTGGAAGGACGGATGGGAAACGCCATCGTTCCTAGGGTATACATAGATACGGGAAGTTCCACAGAAGTCATTTATGAACATTTTTTCCGACAACTTAGAAAGTCGGTCCAAGCGCGGATAAGAAGGCCAGAATCAGCACTTCAAGGGTTTAACAATGAGATGATGTGGCCCCTAGGAGAAATAACTCTCCCTCTGACGTTAGGAGAGTATCCACGCATGAGGACTGAATGGATGAATTTTGCGGTAATCCAGGCACCGGCCCCTTTCGACATTATCCTAGGGAGACCAGGGTTGTATCAGTTAGGAGCGGTACCGTCCACTTTTCACGGGTTGATGAAGTTCCCCACCCCCCACGGTATAGCGACGATTCGTACCAAGAGGCGAAAAGAGAAGTGGTGTGCCTCTACGGAAAGGTCTGATAACTCGCCGGAGGTAAGTCCCGATCCGGAGGAAAAGCTAGTCATTAATCCTAAGTTCCCGGAACAAACTATCGCCATAGGATCACATTTGTCCAGATCTTGTAAAGAGAAGTTGTTCACGTTACTTAGTAGTAACATGGATGTATTCGCATGGACACCATCGGACATGACAGGAGTGCCTAGGAGCATAGCCGAGCATCGGCTGAAAACGTACCCTAGTGTAGAGCCGATTAGACAAAAGAAAAGAGGAATGGCGCCGGAACGTAACCAGGCCATCAAGGAAGAGGTTAGTAAGTTATTGGATGCCGGAATTCTCCGGGAGGCAAGGTATCAAACGTGGGTAGCCAACCCAGTTCTGGTGGAAAAAAGTGATCATTCTTGGAGAATGTGTGTAGACTTCAAGAATATAAACAAGGCCTGCCCAAAAGACAACTACCCATTACCTGAAATAGATTGGAAGATCGACTCCTTGATGGGTTACAAGTACAAGTGCTTCCTGGATGCCTACAAAGGTTATCATCAAATCCAAATGGCACCAGAAGACGAAGACAAAACAGCATTTTACACCGATTTCGGCATATTTTGCTATAAGAAAATGCCCTTCGGACTAAAGAATGCCGGAGCCACTTACCAAAGGATGATCGATAGGACCTTTGAAGCGCAAATCGGACGAAATCTGGAAGCTTACGTAGACGATCTTGTTATTAAAAGCCACAAGGAGGAAGACATGATCTATGATATTGACGAAACCTTCCGGAAATTAAGAAGTATCAATATGAAGTTAAATCCCAAGAAATGTACATTCGGTGTGGTGGAAGGGAAGTTCCTCGACCACGTTATAACGGAGAGAGGTATCAAGGCTTGCCCCGACAAGGTTAAGGCAATTACCGAGATGAAATCCCCCGGGACATTGGGCGAGGTCCAGAGTCTAAACGGGAGGTTAGCGGGCTTGAGCCGATATCTTTCGAGATCCGCCGAACGTTCATTACCTTTCTTCAAAGCACTGAAAAAGAGTATTAATGCGACCGACTTCGTGTGGACAGCCGAAGCCGAAGATGCTTTCCAGGAATTGAAACGGTACTTAACACAGCTACCGGCCTTGGTGGCCCCGACTGAAGGAAAGGAACTGTTCGTATACCTAGCGGCCTCCCTTAACACCGTAAGCGCAGTGTTGATATCGGAAGAAAATGGGAAGCAAACGCCTGTTTACTTTGTAAGTAAAGCTCTACGAGCAGCGGAGTTAAACTACCCCCCGATGGAGAAGCTAGCATTGGCTCTCATACACACGGCAAGACGGCTGCCTCGGTACTTTCAAGCTTACCCAATTGTAGTCATGACGGAACTACCCATCAAGGACATATTAGCAACCCCGGAAAGGTCAGGAAGATTGGCAAAGTGGGCCATAGAATTGGGGGCTTATTCGATAGAGTATAGGCCAAGACAGGCCATGAAAGGTCAAGTCCTGGCAGACTTCATAGCCGAAGTACCAATGCCCCCGCCCCCACCTATAAACCGGCAAGAGGAGAAAAAGACAACGTTGCCTTCCCCACCATCGGAGGATGAGGTATGGTTCCTATATACCGATGGGGCCTCTAGCAATTCGGGATCCGGAGCAGGTATGGTTCTTATCAGCCCTACGGGGGAAGAATTCACATATGCGGTAAAATTATCCTTTGAAAGCACGAACAATGAGGCAGAATATGAAGCTTTGCTGGCTGGTCTACGGATAGCAGTGAAAATGAAGATACAAGATCTTGAAGTTAGAGTAGACTCAGCTCTAGTAGCTAATCAGGTGAAGGGAGACTTCGTAGCCAAGGATGAAAACATGGCAAAGTATAAGGGGCTAGTGATCGCCCTCATAGAGAGCTTCAGATACTTCAACATCCGACAAATTCCAAGAGGAGAGAACGCCAAGGCCGATGCGGCCAGCAAGGTGGCATCACTAGCGCACCCGGAGGGCAAAAAGAAAATTTTGATAGAAGTTTTGAATCGCAGAAGTACGGAGGTAGAAGTGGTAGGTGCAGTGATAGAAGACACCAACCCTAACTGGATGACTCCTATCACCCACTATCTCAGAACAGGGGAAGAGCCTAGCGATAAGAAAGAAGCGAGGAAGTTGAGAATGAAACTCCCCATGTATACGCTCGTGGAGGGAACGCTATACAAAAAAGCCTTCCTCATGCCCTTGTTGAGATGCGTAGGCCCAAGGGAGGCTAATTACGTGATCAGGGAAGTCCACGAAGGGGCCTGCGGCATGCACTCAGGACCGCGAGCCGTGGTAGCAAGGATAATCAATCTGGGATATTACTGGCCTTCCATGCATCGAGATGCTACCGAAGAGATCCAAAAATGCCAAAGCTGCCAGAGGTACGCCCCGGTGCCCAAGCAACCTAAAATTGATATGATTTCAGTCACATCTGCATGGCCGTTTCATCAGTGGGGCATAGATATCGTCGGACCCTTCCCAGTCTCCAGCGGAGGAGTCAAGTTCTTGTTAGTAGCCATTGATTACTTCACCAAATGGGTAGAAGCGAAACCCCTAGCCTCTATCTCAGGCTCCCAGGTAAAGAAATTTGTTTGGGAAAACATAGTATGTCGCTTCGGCTTGCCAGGGATCATCATCTCAGATAATGGGAAGCAATTTGCTGATAACCCATTTAAAGCATGGTGCCAAGAAATGAGGATCCAACAGAATTTCACCTCCGTAGCTCACCCACAGGCAAATGGCCAGGTGGAACGAGCAAATAGAAGCTTGGTGGAGGGGATAAAAATGAGGTTGGACAAAGAAGAAGGTAAATGGTTGGACCAAGTGTCACACGTCCTATGGGCGCACCGGACCATGGTAAAAACCAGCAATGGCGAGACTCCCTTTAGTTTGGCGTATGGAACGGAAGCTGTTATACCTGCAGAGATAGGGATGCCAACGGCGAGAACAAGCTCAGGAGCGATTGAAGGAAACGACGAGGAACTACGCCTCAATCTTGACATAGCTGAAGAGAGAAGAGAAATCGCCGCTATACGGGAGGAGAAGTATAAAAGGCAGATAGAAGGATATTACAACAAGAGAGTGAATCCAAAGACGTTCAGGAGGGGAGAGTTGGTTTTAAGAAAGAACGAAGCGAGCAGGCAGAAGGATGTAGGGAAGCTAGGCCCGACTTGGGAGGGCCCTTATAGGATCAGAGAGGTCCTAGGGAATGGATCTTACGAATTGGAAGAAGTGGGAGGAAAATCCATTTCGCGCACATGGCACGGAAACCTACTACGAAAATGTTACGTCTAGTAATGATAAAAGAAATACTTCTGTACGATGTAACGGATGTAATTTTTATTATATGAAAAATATACATGTCTATCCCTCGAATAGGGATAGAAGTTTTCACATCCACTAGTCTGAACGTATATCCTGGTGTAGATAAATAAAATAAAAAAAAAAAAAAAAGAGTCGATGCACTCTTCTGGGAGGGACGCTTCCCAGCTTAACAAGTACAGATATATACATACATACACGTATATGATAGATAAAAAAGGAAAGAAAGAAAGAAGCAATAAAACAGAAACATGAGGAAAAATGCGTACCTTGACGCTATTATACTAAAAATACGTTACACAAAGTCACGAAAACAAGTACCCAAGAGTCATACAGATTTTAAAGAAAGATTACATATAACAACAAAGCATAAAGGGAAATCATTCGACAACCGGAGCAGAGGGTTCTATCTTTACCAACTCTTCCACAGAGAGCTCCGAGCTCTGGCTAAGTGTCTCCAAATACGGAAAGGAAAGGTGGCGCATACGTTCGAGAGCTTCATCCAACTTGGTTTCGGAATCAGGGTCGAAATTTGGGGTGGCCAAAAGAGGGAGATTCCGCTGTGCCTGACGAAAGCCATTGCGCACTCCAAGAGTATACCCAGTGGCGGTAAACAGAGTGGCAATTTCTCCGTAAGGAGCACTGAACTCATGGCTCTGATGAAGTTTTTCCACAAAAAACCTGATACCATCTTTAACCAGCCATGTAGCCTTTTCCCTCAAGGCGGCGTTCTCAACCAGAAGCCTTTGATTCTCACCCTCAAGTATTATTGACCCACCCGACGCGTCACCAGCTTCGACCTTTTCACTTTCCATCGCTACACCTGCTGCAGCCTTCTTATCACCAACTTCCAAAAGCTTCACCTTCTCAACCAAGTTTTCCCACTCAGAAACGGAGACCAGCTTCATCCCCGGATCTACAGTCGCAGGGGATTGCGCTTTCACAAGTTCACTATTCGTGTCCTGCAGATCACGGATAAAATCCTCCAGATCCCTGATCCTGCGTTGGAACTTAGCATGTTCTTTCAATCCATGTACAACCCTTCGGAAGTGGACCTTGGTGCGCCTCCGGAGCTTCACATTCTCCTTCTCCAAATTTTTAACTTTAGCTTTCACGGCCGTCAGACGACCTTTCTTCTGGGTAAGAGACTTCTCAAACTTCACAACACTACCCTGAGAGGCCATAAAACGGCCACGAACTTCAGTACCGGCTACTGCCAACTGGGCCAGTAGCACGTTAAAATTGTCAACCAGGATTTCCTCAGGAAATCTCCTCCAACGCAGAGCTTCGGCAGGAGTAGCAAAATAGTTCAACATATCTTGACAAACATTGGGATCACTCATCCCACTGTCACAACTAACCTCCCAACCCGGCACATATCGAGACGAAGAGGGACCTTCCCTGTCACTCGGCGAGTGAGGTGTAAAAGAACCTCCAGCTTCAGCAGCAAAGGGTTTCGCGGGTGTACTATCCCCTTCGTTAATGTTTTTACCTTGGTCGTCAGAAGGAACAGGTTTCCCAATGACTGGCTCACCGGAGGAAGAAAGAGATAGAGGATGGGAACTAGTGGCCCGCAGGGCAGGAGGGACATTCATCTTGAGACCAGCGCTGTGGAAAGAGGGATCTGCCATACACAAATGGTACATTAAGATCTACATAAGAAGGGAACACAAAAAGCAAGACACAAGATGGAAGCCTACCACTAGCGAGAGAAAGTCTTCTTCGTTTAACTCTGGTACCAGGACCTCCGGACAGCTGTCCTGGCAGTGGCGAGGAAAAAACAGACGCAAGGGGAAAATCAACCACCAAGGCTGGTACACCGGGTATCAAGGAGTATACCTCAGCGGAGGGAAAGACAAAGTCCCCAACCCCCTGCTCCAGAATACTGGTGATGTTCTCCTCCAAAGAAACCATGGGAAACGTGACTCCGACCAAAGTATCAAGCTTTAAGTAATCCAGCAAAGATATGGCTATAAAAAAATATATACATAACAAAAAGTTATAGCACGGAAGGACGGTAAAATCACAACTCTCCAAAAAAAAAAAAAAAAAAAAAAAAACAGACAAAAAGGGGGGAAATAACGTACGAACACCATTCCGTTGGATGGAGGGATTCAGGTTTAAGGAAGCCCAATGACGGCTCACACCTCCCAATACCAGCACAGCCTCGCAATGAGTCCGAGCAGAAATCTTGTTCCGAGAAATCAGTCGACAACGCTCTGCTTCTTCCTCGGTAAGAACAGGAGGTGGATCAAATATTGCACCTGGCAGGATAGGTCTCCAATGCATCGGTATGGGTGCCACCGAAGCATCCAACCAAATGAATTTATCCTTCCACTGCTTCACACTAATGGGTGCTGGGCGAAAACATTCCCACCCTTCATTCTCTATCTTTGGTCGACGTTCAAGGGTGAACCAATCCCCTGAACGGATCAACCTAAAAAAGCTTCTCCACAAGTTCAGGGTAGCGGGAAAACCCAAGGCACGACACAGCAACTCAAAATTGGTTATCCTTAAAGCCCCCATGGGATTCATCTGGTTTGGACACATCTGGTAATATTCAATAACAGAGAGGAAAAAACGAGTGAAGGGGATTCGAACATTAGAAGCATAAAAAACGGGAGTATACATCGCTATGGAACCTTCAGGGCAGTCGGTAATATTCGAATCGGTTGTGGGGTTGCGAACCCGCCACTCCACCTTCAACCCATACTCGGTAATAAGATCAGAAAAAGGATTTTGAAGAAGAGTACAGCGAGAGGATAGCATGTCGTTCTTACCCATATTGACAAAATCAAAGTAGGAAAAGCAGCGAACAAGT
This sequence comes from Senecio squalidus, assembly GCA_910822075.1. NCBI lineage: Eukaryota > Viridiplantae > Streptophyta > Magnoliopsida > Asterales > Asteraceae > Senecio > Senecio squalidus. Next base: position 50,792,978 of record CAJVGC010000432.1, read on the forward strand.
ATAATACGTTGAACAAGAAAATGAAGAAAAGAAAAGGATTAAGGAAATCGGAATATCTAGAGGGTATTTATAGAGAAATCAGAGAAGTTAAAGAGGCCATCAAATCAGGGGTATTTAAAACAAAGAGCCAATAATTTTCCCTCCAAAAATTAATTGCAGTGTCTGGCAAATATGCAGTCTAGTGAAGATTCGACTGGAAGTGGGCCCCCACTTCTTTACTCACTTCTCTAGGTCTAGGGGGGGAGATGTTGGGGTAGGGTATTTATTACCCAAAGGATAAAGCCCCCTCATCCAGAGCACCGAAGGTCCTAGCACTTAAGGAGCAACGGGACTACTTATTGCTCACAAGTGACGATGCCCTTCATCCAGAGCACCGAAGGTCCTAGCACTTAAGGGGCAACGAGACTGTTTATTGCTCATGAGTGATGAAGTCCTTCATCCGATACGCCGAAGGTCCTAATACTGAAGGAGCAACGGCCTGAAGATCTTACGCCACGGCAGTGATTGGACAGATGTGTCGCCGTTTATGTCAGGGAGTGGAAACACCTAAAGAAGTATGTCATTAATGAGAGACAAGACAGAGTGGGTGGCACCATTTAATGCAAGAGCACGTGAGGGACAAAGCGCCGTCACGCGTCTTGCAATAAATGCCTAAGACTGAGACAGTGTACTTAAAAGCATGGAGAAAAGTGAGTCACATCACTGCAGGACATGGACCGCCTGACAGATAGGAATAATCCGGTCCTTTGGCCTATTGTCTTCCGGACAAGGACCGGATATTTATTATATATAAGGAATCATTCTCTTTGTAACAGGCAGGTTTTTCACAAGATCATTTATTACACCATTTATATCATTTTACGCATTAACTCTCCAATCATTCGAGTATTTAATACCACAGTAAATCTATTGGATCCATTGTTAGTGCATATCGTTATTATACCCTTCGTCAGCCACCAGACGAAGGGCCTAAGCTTCGGAAATTTACTTTAACATTTAGTAAGGTTTAAATTAACATTTTTTCTTGGTGTTGGAGTATATATGCATATACTCCAAAAAGCCACCTTCATCCCGTTGGGGGATGAAGCATCTAAAACACCTTCATCCCATTTGAGGATAGAGCTTCGGCTCCATCTCATTATTGAAAAGTTGATGGAGCTTCGGCTCCATCCCATTATTGAAGAATTGATGGAGCTTCGGCTCCATCCCATTATTGAAGAATTGATGGAGCTTCGGCTCCATCCCATTATTGAAGAATTGATGGAGCTTCGGCTCCATCCCATTATTGAAGAGTTGATGGAGCTTCGGCTCCATCCCATTATTGAAGAGTTGATGGAGCTTCGGCTCCATCCCATTATTGAAGAGTTGATGGAGCTTCGGCTCCATCCCATTATTGAAGAATTGATGGAGCTTCGGCTCCATCCCACTGATGAAGCACTGGAGCTTCAGCTCCATCCCACTGATGAAGCACTGGAGCTTCAGCTCCATCCCACTGATGGAGCTACTGCTCCATCCCATTTATGGTCATGGTCAAACCGGCCCCACCAACTATTGTGACATGTGACATGTGAACTCTATAAATAGAGCTCACCCGTCATGGTAAAAGGGGGTCTTCTCCCCTCTCCTTACTCTCTCTCTCCAGATTCTCTCTCCCTAAACTCTTTCTCTAAACCATTGATTCTCGGACATCGTGGCGTACAACACCTTTTCACGGAAAAGGTGTTACCTCTGGGGAATCGCCACCCGACAGGGTTAAAACCCTCGGGTCCTTGGGTTATGGAACCCGATACCAATTTCGGTGTCGGGTCTCTTTCTAACTAATTATTTACTGTTTGTCGTATAATCTAAACTCGGGGTGACGAGGAACGGCACCTCTTGGTCGTTGACACCAACCCGGCGGATTTTTACTTCAACATTTGGCGCCATCCGTGGGACGCTTTATTTAACGATAGTTGGAGCGAGAACATAGACATATGGATACCCCTCTGACTTCAGGGTTGACCACCCTTGTGTCTACTGTTCAGCCATCAACCAACGTTGTAGAGCCACCCCGATCTCAACCACATCAGTCAACGTTTGTAGAAGTAACTTTTACCAAAATCTTTTAATAAAGATGTCATAAAAAAGTAATTTTACAAAAAGTGCTTTAATAAAGATTCTTTAAAAAGTTTTGATATTGACATATCATAAAAAGTAACTTTTACCAAAATCTTTTAATAAAGATGTCATAAAAAAGTACTTTTACAAAAAGTGCTTTAATAAAGATTCTTTAAAAAGTTACTTTTATAAAAGTTTTGATATTGACATATCATAAAAAGTAACTTTTATCAAAATCTTTTAATAAAGATGTCATAAAAAAGTACTTTTACAAAAAGTGCTTTAATAAAGATTGTTTAAAAAGTTACTTTTATAAAAGTTTTGATATTGACATATCATAAAAAGTAACTTTTACCAAAATCTTTTAATAAAGATGTCATAAAAAAGTACTTTTACAAAAAGTGCTTTAATAAAGATTCTTTAAAAATTTACTTTTATAAAAGTTTTGATAATCTCAAAATTTTGAGCTTCGGCTTCATCCCATTTTGGATGACTTTTATCTCAAAATTTTGAGTTTCATCCAGTTTTGGATGCCTTTACCCAAAATGGAGCTTCATCCCATTTTGGATGACTTTTGCCCAAAATTTTGAGCTTCGGCTTCATCCCATTTTGGATGACTTTTATCTCAAAATTTTTAGTTTCATCCAGTTTTGGATGCCTTTACCCAAAATGGAGCTTCATCCCATTTTGGATGACTTTTGCCCAAAATTTTGAGCTTCGGCTTCATCCCATTTTGGATGACTTTTATCTCAAAATTTTGAGCTTCATCCAGTTTTGGATGCCTTTACCCAAAATGGAGCTTCATCCCATTTTGGATGACTTTTGCCCAAAATTTTGAGCTTCGGCTTCATCCCATTTTGGATGACTTTTATCTCAAAATTTTGAGCTTCATCCAGTTTTGGATGCCTTTACCCAAAATGGAGCTTCATCCCATTTTGGATGACTTTTATCTCAAAATTTTGAGCTTCGGCTTCATCCCATTTTGGATGACTTTTATCTCAAAATTTTGAGCTTCATCCAGTTTTGGATGCCTTTACCCAAAATGGAGCTTCATCCCATTTTGGATGACTTTTGCCCAAAATTTTGAGCTTCGGCTTCATCTCATTTTGGATGACTTTTGCCCAAAATTTTGAGCTTCGGCTTCATCCCATTTTGGATGACTTTTATCTCAAAATTTTGAGCTTCATCCAGTTTTGGATGCCTTTACCCAAAATGGAGCTTCATCCCATTTTGGATGACTTTTGCCCAAAATTTTGAGCTTCGGCTTCATCCCATTTTGGATGACTTTTATCTCAAAATTTTGAGCTTCATCCAGTTTTGAATGCCTTTACCCAAAATGGAGCTTCATCCCATTTTGGATGACTTTTGCCCAAAATTTTGAGCTTCGGCTTCATCCCATTTTGGATGACTTTTATCTCAAAATTTTGAGCTTCATCCAGTTTTGGATGCCTTTACCCAAAATGGAGCTTCATCCCATTTTGGACGACTTTTGTCCAGATTTTGAGCTTCATACCGGAGGACTTTCACCGAAGATTTTTAGCTTCATCCCATATTGGACATTTGTCCGGATTTCTAGCTTCATCCCATTTTGGGAACGAAGCCTAGAAGTTAAAAATGGCCGGGGGAGATACAGTCCCAAGGACTTTGCATGAGAACCTCCCCAGACATTGTTATATGTTAACAAATCTCCTTCGGAAAGATGTAAGGGTAATGCCCAATTTTCTATCGCCTGTGATACAAAAGCTATGGTTGCCTCTTGGTTTAAGGGGCAACAATTTTCTCAATACATGACAAATTTCTAAGACCATTGATTAAATTGTAATAGCAAGTAATTAACGATAATTAAATTCCTAAGAGCACCGCGCTCTTAGAAGACGAAGGGGAGAGTGCCCTCTCTAATAAACTCCATGTTAGTCTGATACTCCAATCCTAACATAGACAGGTTTGAGCAGCCTATATAAAAAAATAACTCCGTACTGGTCTGAGAATATCCCGGTATCGAAAGGGTTGAGCAACCTCTCTAATTAGCTCAGTGTTAGCGAAGGACGCTTCTTAACACAATAAAAATAGTCGAACCACCCTTAAACATTTTCCATTTCATGGAATCACACTTCCCACGAGGAAATATCATGGGTTGAGCAACCTCTCTAATTAGCTCAGGAAATGACTTTTCTAAACACAATATATGTGGATGAAGCACCACCATCTCTTTATTGGATGAAGCACTCTCATCCCCTATGTGGATGAAGCACCACCATCTCTTTATTGGATGAAGCACTCTCATCCCCTATGTGGATGAAGCACCACCATCTCTTTATTGGATGAAGCACTCTCATCCCCTATGTGGATGAAGCACCACCATCTCTTTATTGGATAAAGCACCCTCATCCCCTATGTGGATGAAGCACCGCCATCTCTTTATTGGATGAAGCACTCTCATCCCCTATGTGGATAAAGCACCACCATCTCTTTATTGGATGAAGCACTCTCATCCCCTATGTGGATGGAGCACCACCATCTCTTTATCGGATGAAGTACTCTAATCCCTTATGTAGATGAACAACTTTCATTTCTTATATGGATGAAATATTTTCTTTGCTTTTATGGGTTAAGCACGTTCTCGGTAGTGAAGGTCACTAGACTGGGGGGGGGGGGGGGGGGGGCATGTTGGAGTATATATGCATATACTCCAAAAAGCCACCTTCATCCCGTTGGGGGATGAAGCATCTAAAACACCTTCATCCCATTTGAGGATGGAGCTTCGGCTCCCTCCCATTATTGAAAAGTTGATGGAGCTTCGGCTCCATCCTATTATTGAAGAATTGATGGAGCTTCGGCTCCATCCCATTATTGAAGAGTTGATGGAGCTTCGGCTCCATCCCATTATTGAAGAGTTGATGGAGTTTCGGCTCCATCCCACTGATGAAGCACTGGAGCTTCAGCTCCATCCCACTGATGAAGCACTGGAGCTTCAGCTCCATCCCACTGATGGAGCTACTGCTCCATCCCATTTATGGTCATGGTCAAACCGGCCCCACCAACTATTGTGACATGTGACATGTGAACTCTATAAATAGAGCTCACCCCTTATGGTAAAAGGGGGTCTTCTCCCCTCTCCTTACTCTCTCTCTCCAGATTCTCTCTCCCTAAACTCTTTCTCTAAACCATTGATTCTCAGACATCGTGGCGTACAACACCTTTTCACGGAAAAGGTGTTACCTCTGGGGAATCGCCACCCGACAGGGTTAAAACCCTCGGGTCCTTGGGTTTTGGAACCCGATACCAATTTCGGTGTCGGGTCTCTTTCTAACTAATTATTTACTGTTTGTCGTATAATCTAAACTCGGGGTGACGAGGAACGGCACCTCTTGGTCGTTGACACCAACCCGGCGGATTTTTACTTCAACACTTGGCATGAATATTTGTTATTTTAACAAGGTTTAAAATAATTTTTTTTTCTAACAACCATCCGGTTGTTATTTGGATTTAGAATTTTCTTTTGGACTATATCTTTTGTTCAATTTTTTTTTTGCTACGCTATAAAATAAGATAACTATATCTTTATTTTGATGAATTGTTAGTTTTCAGTTTAAGAGTTCTTGGAGGTTTTTTTTTTTTTTTTTTTTTTTTTTTTTTTTTTTCTCTTTCAGATTATGTTATTTAGCTACTATTTTTGGGTTGTTATTTTAACTTAATTTAATTTAATTTTTTATTTTTATTTTTATTTTTTTTTTATTTATTTATTTTTTTTGTGTGTGTGTTTTGTTATATTTTCATATATTTTTTTTGCTACTTACAATAATTTAAATATCAATTTTTTTCGCAACGCGCATGGACACATCTTTTTATTTTGTTATATGTCATGATTATTTTGTTACAATGACGATTTAGAAATATATGTTAGTACCGGGAAGAAAAATTTACAATCATCAAGCTTGTTCGTCCCTATCAATACAATGTCATGTTTTATATATGCAAATGAACTCATGTTATGTGCATAGTATGAATCGAAGTTCGGATATGTCCTTACAAAAAGTTTACAAGGTCTTTAAATGACGTTTAGAGATATTATGCCAGCTTGATTCACTAGCTAATGTCATTTTCAATCTCTATCGTATACCACAAATGCACAAACTCTATTCAATAATTGACATTTACATTCTACATCTTCATTTAAAATTTCAAATACTTTCTAGTTATTTTTTTTATGCAACCCTTAACTATTGACAAAAGCCAATATTATTTTATTATTATAATTAACTTTAGTTGGTTTAGAATAAAGAAATCAAGAAATACAAAAAGTTTATTTACTTCATATCCTAATCGTACGGCTACTATTAAATACAAACTGTGCGTATACACATACGGCTCACAGTAGCCTCAACTGTATATATAACTAGGGCAACAAATCATTCCACTCACTCTTTTCCTCATCCGCCGTTTCTCTTTATTACCAGTCAATAATGGCGACTACAGCGACGGCGACAACTTCTTTCTCAGCTTTAGCATCTCCGGCGACATCTCTTAAAGCCGCCGCCGTTCCTAAAACCCTAGGGTTTAATGTAGCCTTACCGTCTTCATTCAAATCGCTGAAAGCTCGATGTAGTGGCGCCTCTGGATCTGCTCTTGGTGCTCGTATGGTGTCGGCGCCGGCGATTACTAGACCTCCTACTTTTATTGATTTTGAAACGAATGTTTTTAAAAAGGAGAAGATTAACCTTGCTGGTTATGATGAGGTTTATTTTTTTTACTTTTTGTTATATATGTTTATTTTTTAAGCAACGTAGGGCTGAATAGCAAGGCTACTTTGCCACTTACAATACTTCATCACGTATTTAAGTGGTCTATTTCTAGTTATATTTTATTCAGAGCTATTCAGACGAGCTATTCAGACACAAGGCCACTCTGCCCCTTACAATACTCGTTGCTTGTTTAAGTCACAAACAGTTGTATTTAATGATTTTATTTATAATGATTTTATTGTGTAGTTTATTGTGAGAGGAGGAAGAGATTTGTTTCATTTGTTGCCTGAGGCTTTCAAAGGAATTAAGAAGATCGGTGTTATTGGATGGGGTTCTCAGGTTTGTGATTTTTTTTTTAATACTTTTTTTGGTAAATTAATTATTTGTTAATATTTTGTATAAGTTTTTATTTGTATCTATAAGTTGAAAAAGATTTTCGTAATAAACTGGGATGAAAAATGATGTCAGTTTGATTATATTCTTCTTGCTTGATGTTTTCTTTGAAGATATTATTAATAAATGAGAAATGCTAACAACTACCTTTGTTATTTTATAATCACCACAACTCCACTAAAGTTTTTCATTCTTTTGAATATTATATATATATTTTTTCTTATTCAATTCATCACCTTCGGTAACGTGTTGTGAGCTTCTTGTAAGTCTAAACTGATGTGCTACTAATATTTCCTCTGCTGTTTTGAGTTGGTATCCGGAGTGATTAGGCTAGTTCTATTAAGTTGGACTTGAATGGTTACACCTTCCATAATTACCTGAATACTTTTGACAACGTTGATTTATAACTAATATTTAGTTGAAAAGTTAGTTGTAAAATATTTAAGAATGTTAATTGAAATGAAAGAACCGAATTGTGGTTTTGATAGAGTAAAATATGATTTTGTTCGAGAAAATAAAAGGTTGTGAGTGGTTGTTGGCTTCTTTGGTGATTATATTTGTATATTGTATGTATAAATGATTATGTTCTTAATAATGGTCTTTGCTAGCAACTTGGCCCAACCCGTACTAAATTTGCTTATGAATTTTTTTCTGCAGGGTCCAGCTCAAGCTCAAAATCTCAGGGATTCACTTGCAGAAGCAAAATCTGATATTGTAGTGAAGGTGAATTTCCCCTTTTTATTTTCTTCTTGTAAATGTAAATGTAGTCATAGACTATATAAGTGTTGATGATTATTGGCTTTTATTTTACACAACAGATTGGTTTGAGAAAGGGTTCAAGTTCATTTAACGAGGCTCGTGTAGCTGGCTTCTCTGAAGAAAATGGGACCCTTGGCGATATTTATGAGACCATCTCTGAAAGTGACTTGGTCCTGCTCTTGATTTCCGATTCAGCTCAGGTGTGTTGATTTTGCTCAATTCAACCCTTTCTCCTTTATCTAATTCTGCCCTTTTAATTATACAATACATATGATCTAAGTGAATGTCTTTTATGTTGCAGGCTGATAACTATGAGAAAATCTTCTCACACATGAAGCCAAACAGCATCCTTGGTCTTTCTCACGGTTTCCTTCTTGGTCATTTGCAATCAGTTGGCCTTGATTTCCCCAAGAACATCAGTGTAGTTGCTGTGTGTCCCAAAGGAATGGGTCCATCAGTGAGAAGGTTGTATGTTCAAGGAAAGGAGATAAACGGAGCCGGAATCAACGCAAGTTTTGGTGTCCATCAGGTTGGTTACCTTCTTATATTCTGTATATATAGATAGTGACATGGATTATTAGTATTTAATGCATACTCAAATATATTTGTTTGCAGGATGTTGATGGAAGAGCCACTGATGTCGCACTTGGATGGTCCGTTGCTCTTGGTTCACCGTTTACATTTGCCACGACTCTTGAGCAAGAGTACAAGAGTGATATATTTGGGGAGCGAGGTGACCTTTTCACTTCATTCCCTTTTTTGCATTGTCCTGTCGTGGACATTTTTTATATCACTTAATTTTATATTTATATCCATTCAGGTATCTTACTTGGTGCCGTGCATGGTATTGTTGAGTCTTTGTTTAGAAGATACACAGAAGGAGGCATGAGCGAAGATTTAGCATACAAGAATACTGTAGAATGCATCACTGGCAACATCTCAAGGACAATATCTACTCAGGTTTATAATTCGTCTTTTTCGCTTGATTATCCTTGAATCGTTATATTCATATTACATTTTTACTAAAACTTGTATTTAACAGGGCATGAAGGCCGTATACGAGTCATTGACAGAAGAAGGCAAAAAAGAGTTTCTAACAGCATATAGTGCATCTTTCTATCCTTGCATGGACATCCTGTATGAATGCTATGAGGATGTAGCCAGTGGCAGCGAGATTCGAAGTGTTGTGTTGGCTGGTCGTCGATTTTATGTAAGTTTGTTCTGTATTTTTTTTAGATTTATGAACTTAGGGGCTGCATGTTTTTTTTTGTGAAAAAGCTCTGAAAAATATCTTATGTCCAACCATTTTTTCTCATTCACATGTAAATCCTCTTATCATGTCGGAATGTTCAGATTTAGGTTTCCTCTTATCTCTCAATTTCCTCCTTTTATGCTTCCACAAGAAAACCTAATATGTCCAAACATCGTTAATTTTCTTTTATAATGATATTATATTCAAGTTTCTAAAAAGAGGAGCAGCCAAATATTATCCAGATATGGATTTCAGGACCATGATTTATATATAAGTTTTCTAAAAAAAGGAACAGCCAAATATTATTCAGATATGGATTTCAGGACCACTCCTCGTTATTCAAATGTAATATTTTGAGTCGGATAAGCTCATAAAATACAAACATGTAACATTATTAATGGTTTGGTTTTGTTTGCAGGAAAAGGAGGGTCTCCCAGCTTTCCCTATGGGCAAGATTGATCAGACTCGGATGTGGAAGGTGGGTGAGCGTGTTCGTGCAGTCCGCCCTGCAGGTGATTTAGGCCCTTTATATCCTTTCACTGCTGGTGTCTATGTTGCTCTAATGATGGCCCAGGTGAGTATGATTGATCACGAAACTGTTTCTCCTTTATTTTTTATACTTAATGTTAACGATTGATTAAAAATGACAGATTGAGGTGTTGAGGAAGAAAGGACATTCTTACTCAGAGATCATCAATGAAAGTTTGATAGAATCTGTGGATTCATTGAACCCATTCATGCATGCTCGAGGTGTGTCTTTTATGGTGGACAACTGTTCAACTACCGCTAGGCTCGGATCAAGGAAATGGGCTCCTCGTTTCGACTACATTCTTACCCAGCAAGCTTTGGTTGCTGTGGATAACGGGACCCCACTTAACCAGGATCTCATCAGTAACTTCTTTGAAGATCCAGTGCACGAAGCTGTTAAAGTTTGTGCAGAGTTGAGACCTACTGTTGATATCTCGGTTCCTGCTGATGCTGATTTTGTTAGACCAGAGTTACGTCAAGCCAATTAGAATGGTGGCAGTTCATGTCCAGGTATGACTCTTGCCTCGGTCTCAGAGTGTAGTTTGCAATGGTGGTAAGCAGAATGTTTTGTTATGGATGTTGTGATGGACTTTGTTGAATTTGGTAATCTTGTAATAATAAATGTTGGGTTTTGTGCCGATCTTCTACAGTGGCATTCACGTATTAATAGTTCATTGATTGGTAGTGGTCTTAAAATGTGTCTCGTGGAACCAATAAATCAATACACGGTTCAAATTTGTTTAAAAAGGTTTAATTGAAACAAACTGGCTGAACCAAATGCCGAACTGTTCAGATTTGACCACTTGGTTTGGTTCAATTGTTTTGAGTGGAGAAACAAAGTACAACTCCTGACCGATGAAATGTTTAAATGTCCTCTAAGAAAACTTATGGTTAGAAACCATTGTTTTCTACAATTTTATAACAAATCTAAAGTTTAGTTGTAGTTTGTCTACAAGTGTTGATACATAGGCCTAAATTATGTAACGCTAATTGAAAGTGATAAGATGTCATAAACCGAATAGCGTAGGAAGACATCCAAATCAATGTATATTGAAGAGAGCTACTCAGAGCTGCATAGAATTTTATACCTTCATATCAAGAGATACTTGTATGTAATATACAATAACATGATTTCAAAGTACCGTCTTTTTGGTTGGAAAGGCGCCAATGTATATCATAACTACACAACGACCGTGCTAAAGCTCTTTTATGTGCCAGTCATCTGAACTTCTGGATACCTGAAGTAATAGATGACGACGAGTAGGAAAAAAAGGAGAGGGATACAATCTATATGTAATAACTTGATGAAGCTCTTGGCTTTTTCCAGACTTGATGGATCACCAGCAAATAAGGCCGGTGGAGCATATTGTAAAAAGTTAATGACCTGTAGCTCGTTGGTGGAGATTTTGGTTTAGTCGACGTTCTGACGAGTTGGTCTTTGTAAGTGTTGAAAATAGATTTTTTTGACGAGTGTTCTCCTCGTCTTCATCCAACTCAATTACCGGATTGGATTGCTTACTTTCCAGACTTCATATGGTGGCTCATTCCATGCCTCCTTAATGTGATAAACGAGTATTTTCTAGCTCGCGCTTTGTGGCGATAAAGTTGCATATTTGTGAAAATAAATGTATGTAAATAGTTATAACTTAAATAAATTTAATAAAAACAAAATATTTCAATTAAACTTCCAGGTTTAAGAAAATATATGTTACTTATTTGAGTAATATATAATCAATTTTATAAGAAAAGTTAAAAATTGATTATAAAAAAATTATGACATCTTTTTTATTTGAAAACTTATGTGTAACATTTATATTTGAAATAATATTTATTATAAGAAACATGTTCATTGGTGAAACTAATACATTTTTGTACTATCTGAAAATTTCATATCTTTCGATATGATTTCGTATTATGATAAACAAAAATATCAAATAACGTAACACAATAATAAGTATACATATTATTTACTTCAATCATAGGTTTTTATTTATAAGTATGGGTGTCACGATCAATTAGGTTATATGAAAACACAACCTTAATAATTAATAAGAATAAGATCTTGATCTAACAAACAAGTTTAGCAGCGATTTCAACACTTTGATATTATAAGTTATGAGATTAAACGAATATTGTTATATGAATATGAATGAAAACAATAAAGAATATCACCAACAAGCCTCAATGTATTAACCGAAAGGAAAAGAATAATACATGTGTTTTTCTTAATACAAGGATCTAAGTATTAATAGATCTTGAGGCTAAACCTAACAAATCTAGGAAACGACCAAACAATTACAATTGTAAAGCAACTACAACTATGGAAAAGATAATTACAAATCTATTCTAGAATTATCTTTTTCTTCAAAGTCTTCTTGCAGTAGTAATGCTTTACGGGCAGTAGTAACGAGCTTGTGCAGTAGAAACCAGTAAACTTGCAGTAGTAACTATACTTAGCTTATTTTCACAAGTTTATTCCCAACAAAGGGTAAGGTTAACATGAGAACACACCTTAGTGAGAAAAGGTAGAGATAATTGTGAGCCTTAGATTAATAAAATCAATAGTCAAAATTAATGGTGGGATTTTAATAATTTACTAAAGAAAGAAAGTTAAAAGGGTATAATGGGTAATTTGTAGGGAGAGTGTACTCCACCGTCTTAATGAGAGAGATTTCTATATAAAATAATGAGTAAATTACACCGTTGGTCCCTATATTTGTACCCAAATCACTAGTTCGAGGCTTTTTTTGAAATAATTACGTCATTAGTCCCCATTGTTGTAAATCCGTTACACCGGTGGTCCATTTTTCAAACGTCCGTCTATATTTGACGGAAACCAGGTCACGTTCCCTCCACACGAGGGCATTATAGTCTTTAACCACCCTCACTCACCTTATTAACACCAACAGTCACTCTCACTCTAACTCTTTCTCTCTCTCTAAAAATCCAAATTCACAAAAAATCCAAATTCACAATGCTGCTTCAATTCTTCACTCTTTAATCTTAAAATCCCAAATCTTGAAATCCCATTTTCCAGATGGTAACGATGTCGTTTAACTGGTGGCGGACCGACATAACACACTGAGGCGAAACTATCCGCCGTCGTCTCTCCTCCGGCCAAGCATTTGTTACTCTTAGGCTTTGAATTAGCTGCTTATTTCAAAACATGGCATTTCGGAGCTCCAAATTTAAAGGGTTTGTTTCATTCGGTTTATTCTAGATGGGTTTTAATCCGGGTCAGGTATCTTGCTCCACCGCTTTAGTTTTTAACAAATGCTTGTATCTATCTGTTTCTTGTACAAAGTTTGGATAGATTAGTACTATGTTTGGGTTGTTTTTGGATCCGTTTCAACAAGATCAAAACCGTTCCTAAACAGATATTACCCGATCTTGAATCCGGGGACATTGATGTGTTTTTTCCCTATGGTTCTTGTTCAGATCCCCATGTGTAATGAGAGAGAGGTAAATATAGACATACCTGGTTTCTTGAATAAAGATGACGAACCTGGTTTCTTGAATAAATATGTTTTTGGTGTTGGTAGTACTACAATTGGTGTAGGTTTATTGAATAAAGACACCCACAACGACGAAGGGCGGTGTGATAACAATGGGTTCCGCTCGTTGTGGGTGTCACAACGAGCCCACACCGGGTGCTCTTATAGGGTTGGGATCACTACCAAAAAACTTGAGACCAAACCAATCAATCACAACTCTTCATTTCAAAAACTCATTTTAATTTAATTTTGTTTAAAAATTAATTATTTCAAAAACCATAAATGTATTAAACGAATAAATTACACCAATGCAACGAGCATTAAATTCTCTTTCTATAGAGAACCCACTCGATATACTTTCGACGAAATTTTTTTCCGAGTTTTTTTTTATGGGTTTTGAAATTTTATAGTATAAAATCATATTTTTATCACATGTGATATTAGTAGTATAACATATAATTTTTTTATATTTTCTTTTTTAGTGTAGTTGAATAGACATCATATAACGTATCTGCATCTTATACATTTAATATAAAAATCACATGTGATATTACTTTCCGAATTTCAACATTTAGCTATAAACAAAAAAATAAAAAGTTGTAAAAAGTCGAACTTTTTTCCGGGTCCATATAGATTATACATGATATAACAATGTTGTGTTTTAAATATCATATTTAGAGTTAAAAATTATGTGTGTTATTGTGTTACGAGTTTCTGAAATTGTACATTCATAATATATCATATATGATTTCTAGTACAATCACATGTGATTTTATTACTTTCCCATTTATGTCAAAAATCGAAAAAAAAAGCTTCAAAATTCGAATTTTTTTTTCTAAATTTAGGTAATTTATGTGTTTTATAATAATTATTTCTTATAAAATTTTACGTATTAGTGCAAATATCACATGTGATTTTATCGTTACAATTTCAAACAAACAAAAAAAAAATCGTCGAAAATATATAACACTACTGCTCTAATTAAAGATAAAACGAGACGATCGCAATGACGTAATTTGTTTCGTCTAATGATTAATGTTTTGTGAGATAATGTAATTTTGAAAAATAAAATTAAAGTGAGTTTTTGTTTTAATCCTAGACATTAGACTAAAATGAGATGATTGACCAAAATTGTGTCTTTTAGTCTTTAAAAATTATAGGTCTTGATCATTTTCCATGAATTATAATATAGTAAAGATAAATAAACAATTTTGGTCCATAAGTTCCTTTTTTTTTTAAAAGAAATCAATAAAATTATGAAAAATAAGTGTAAAAAGAAATTAGAATCACATAATAAGCTTTTAAGATAATATACAAGATTATCTATTATTTTTAAACTATAATTGATCATTGATATATTATTTTTGGGTTAAAATTGACAATTTTTAAACCTTGGCTAACTTATTTAGAAACAATATTATATTATTGGGTAAATATTGTAAATAGTACAAACTATAAGGTGAAAATTTAAATTGGTATCTATGACTGTGATAGTAAAAATGACGGGAATTTGCTACTTAGCGATCTCATATTATATTTTCTAAGAAGATTAGCCTAATTGTTACGATCTAAAAACTGAGTCAAGATGTTTAATCACTTTATTTACTTGATGGTGTTGCATAATTTTCGAAGATGATAGAAACAAAGTTAAAGAAAACTCGTATGCGTTTAGCAATGTAAGGAGACGAGACTTTGTTCGTGCTATATGGATGCCTCAAGGTTGTAGTAACCTTATTGCATTACTCTTGTATACTTTTCATATTACCGTTTTATTCATGTTTCAGTTAGAATTTTCAAGTGATACCGTTGCTAAAAGTAGGGTATGATGACACGAGTCGACTTTGAATCACATATTAGCATTATTAGGAAACTGTAACTATCCTCGATTGGAAATAACTTCCAAGTTCAAATGATGTTCCAACTTATTGGTATAATAGATAGTTTTATTTCATGTTTGTTAAATGAATTCCACTCGGTTTAGTCGAAAACCTTCTACTAACTGAATGGTTTTAATTGGTAGTATTGTAGTATATGTAATGCTCTCATATTAATTAAACTTTACGAAAGTAAAAACTTAATAGAAACTATCCTAGAAAGCCGGTGTTATACACGGGTGCAAGAACTAGTCTGGTGATAAGTTTAGAATGACAGCTTTACAAATAATATAGTGATCCAAAACAACTTTGGTTGGTGAAAATGAGGCTACATATTATATGGGGAAAATAATAAAGTCAATGAGTTTCGGAGTAGACTTCACTTGCATAAGTTCTGTTTCCTTCATTTTTAGATCTACTTATTCAAAACAAGCTATCAAGGTTGATCTCATGGGAAGGATCGACTTGAAAATAAACCTGTTACGGCCATATAACAGGGCCAATGATCTCATGGGAAAGATCGACTTGGATAAAAACCTGTTACCGGCATATAACAGGGCCAATGGTAGATATGAGAGAATGAAGAAACTCGAGGCTACAAAATCAGCTCCAGTTGCACCACCTCAGCCTCAACAACGAACCACTGCCACCACCCAAAATGTCAACCAGGGAACTCAGCATATTGCGATGAACTGGGAATTGAGACGAGCTGCAGAGAGAGGTGATGCGGAGGGATTTATTTCATCCTTGGAGAGAGTTTCCATAGAAGATGAGTTGCAACTAGACGTTATTCTTGAGCAAATGGATTACGAGGGAAACACGTACCTTCATGTGGCAGCCAAGTTTGGAAGATCTGAACTCATTGGCTTAGTGACAGGTGTTTATGGGTCCATTCAGTGGCTCCAGAAGACAAATAATAATGGTGATACGGCTTTCCATATAGCAGCTAGAGCAGGACATCTCGCTGTCTTGGATCTTCTTATGAGACGTGACAAACTGTTTCTTGCTTTCCAGATGGAGCAAAAGAATAACAATGGTAATGCGCCTCTGCATGAGGCTTTACTTCATAATCATCATCACTTGGTTGATTTGTTACTTTACTCTTGGCTATCTTGCTCGTGCTCTGTTAATAACCAAGGGAAGTCCCCACTTTATCTCTCCATAGAAGCGGGGAATGAAAAGACTTTTAATGTTATGTTAAAAGCAGTACACTGGACATCTACTAATATGGAAATCCTTTTCGAAGAAAATCTTATGAAAGGAAAGTCACTGCTTCATGCTGCTATTTTCCGCAAGGATAAAGGTAAATAACTAAATACTCATGTACACTTGCTATTTAGATAATAACTGAAAGTTATGAAAATTGTACTGCATTAGTTATATTATACTGATTTCGCCATTTATCTAGTTTATTTTTTATAGAGATAATCAGTGTACAATTCCTAGTATAGATCATGTACAAGTTATATATACCCGACTCACGACCCAATATAATATAACCTTTCGCTGATTTCAATTCTGATTTCACTGTTAGTGATGCTGCAAGAGGTTCTAGCAAAAGGTATGCATATGCTTGTATATGTCAAAGATGAAAACGGAGAGACTCCCATTGAGTTTGCCTCTAGAATTGGGTTTGAAGAAGGGGCAAATATCCTACGTAAAAAATTAAGCAAATATACAACTAATAATGATGCTTTTGGTGTACATCAGCAGACACGTGATCAGAATCCTGATGCGTTAGAGTCTGCAGCTTGGGATGGAAGACACGAGAGGATGAGGAAGCTTCTGATGTTACCCCAGCAGCAGAATGGTATCATGTCTCACTACCATTGCATGGACCTTGGATTGTATGAATCTACCAAAACTGGTGACGTTGATGAATTCATTAGTGCCTTGGAGAAATACTCTATGGAAAGAAACGTAACATTAACCACCATCATCAGCCAGTTGACTCCTCTAAAGAATACGTTTCTTCATGTAGCAAGTAGGAATGGACGTACGGACCTCTCGTGGCTAATTATTTGTTATTTTCCCAGTTTACTATGCAGGAAAAACCATCATGGCAATATGGCCCTCCATCTGGCTGCCCAACATGGACACCTTGATATAGTCAAGATTTTTGTCGCACACAGAAATGATCAACTAAGAACTGCGAACATCAATTTAAATATCAATGGTGTAGCAGATATGATGCAAATGGTAGTAGAGAATGACGACGGAAGAACACCATTGCAACTTGCTCATATCCACCATAAAGACAAAGTGGTTGATTTTTTTATCGAAGAACATGTAGAGGAGGCCTATCATGTAAACAAGAAAGGCTCTTCATTCCTGTATATTACCATAATAAGTAATCAAACCGAAACACTGCAGAAGATTTGTAACACTGTGTCTCATTATGTCGATCAAAATGTGTTAGAGGACCAACTTATTAAAGGAAAGTCGCTAGTTCTTGCTGCCATATGGAGCCAGAATATCGGTAACTTCTGAATTCTCTAAGCAAATCATATTGTAACTACACATCTTTCTTCGTTTAAGCTTAAAGTTCGTGTAATTTTTCCTGATTTTGTAATCCGTTTGCAGAAATGTTACAAGCAGTAGCAAGACTGAAGCCAGAGCTACTAAAAATCAAAGATGAACATGCACAGAAACTGGTGCATTTTGCAGAATATTTGGGTTTTCATCAAGGAGCAAACTATTTGCGTAGTGAATTCAAATTGGAAATTGTTCTTGGCAGCACAATATCTGGTGCGATATCAAGGTTGCCTCTAGATTCATACAGCTTAGATACATACTCCCTCTCGGTCATTGATATGGTGGATCCAAAAATTGAAAACATTAGACAATCAATGCATCTGAACAGGAGATATGAAAGAATGGAGAAATTACTCTTTGGGAATTCACTTCAACACATAAGTCACAAAGATCATCATGAACAACACATGGACATTGCGTTGTATGAAGCCGCAAAGAAAGGTGACGTAGACAGCTTCATTGGTGCACTGGAAGCGGTTTCAGAAGCAAATAATTGTTCTCTACACACCATTTCAAAACAGAAGACTCACATTGGAAATACATTTCTACATGTGGCAGCAAGCTATGGAAACAAAGATCTCACAAGTTTCATTGTTTACTATTTCCGTAACTTGCTTACAATGGAAAGCGATAGGGGAAATAATACAGCAAATCATCTGGCAGCCAGAGCAGGGCATTGTGGAGTTGTTGACATTCTTGTCAGATTCATTAACTATCATCACCAACTGAATGTTTCCCGAGAATATGATGTACCAGAGAGTACATATGGTACAAAATGTGCAACTAATATAGAATGGAACACCTCACTGCAAGAAGCGTTTGTCAATAATCATAGACATGTTATAGAGTATCTGTCCGAATCAAAGGTTGAAGAAGCATTTCATGTCAATAGTGAAGGGAAGTCGGGGTTATACCTCGCTATCGAAGCAGGCATGGTGGACGTTGTCATGACTATATTAACAAGTATAAATTCAGATGTTAATGAGAAATTTATTTCTGAATTCACAAACGGGAAGTCTCTTATAAATGCTGCAACAAAGAGAAGAAGTACAGGTATATTTATAGTCAGCATTCACCTAATTTTGGTGTATTACATATAAATTTCTTGCTTGAGTTATTTATAATTATTGTCAGTGATGTTGCAAGAAATATTAAGACAGATTCCAGCACAACTTCATGTCATGGATGAAGACGGTCAGACCCCTTTGTTCTATGCAGTTTCAACAGGTTTCCTCGAGGGCCTTAACTGTTTACTTGATGAATTTAAAATGGATACCTCGCTAATGGATTCAACCGGCTTCTACCCTGTTCATGTTGCATCAAAAAAAGGTCATGTCCACATCCTTGAGAAGTTGATGCAAAACTGTCCTGATGCAGCGTGGTTTAGAACTCACAAAGATCAGAATATTCTTCATGTTGCAGCTATGTACGGAAAAGACAATGTTGTTGGGTTCATATTACAAACTCCAGATTTGGCATTTCTCATAAACGAGATAGATAAAGATGGCAACACTCCTCTACATTTGGCAACGATAAACTTGCATCCAAAGATTGTCAGCTCTCTAACATGGGACCATCGGGTAAAACTAACTTCAGTGAATAAAGATGGGTTAACGGCTCTAGATGCAATTGAGCAATACATGGAACCAATGACTTCATTCCAAGAGGTTTGTTATAATAACCCCCTTCCCCCCTTTACACCACTAACAAGTCTAGATTAATTTTTTAACGTTTATTTAGAAAATCATTAGCTCCTTTTGGATGCAGAGACTGACATGGTCTGCCTTGATGTCTGTTTGTACTCCAAGATCTGGGAATAAAGATATGATATCATCTAAAAAACAGAATTTATCCGAAAACGATGAACGATACAACGTGGACTACTCCAAGGATAGGGTGAATACTTTGTTGCTGGTGGCAACACTAATAGCAACTGTCACATTTGCTGCTGGCTTCACCATGCCAGGCGGGTATAATGGTTCCAAACCAAAACAAGGACACGCAACCTTGCTTAGGAAACATATGCTGCAAACTTTTGTGATCTGTGATGCAATAGCTTTGTATTGTGCCATTATGGTTGCAGTGACTCTCATTTGGGCTCAACTGGGTGACCTGGCATTAGCGATGAATGCCCTTAGGTTTGCATTACCGTTGTTGGGTTTATCTCTTACAACGATGTCGATAGCATTCTTGGCTGGGGTATCTGTTGTGGTGGGTGACCTTACCTGGTTAGCCGATATGCTACTGATATTCGGGATTATCTCCATTACATGTGTCCTCGCAATCTTCATCCCTCTCCTTTTTTCGTACTCTTCTACTTCTACGTTCATGCGCTATATTACCTACTATCCTTTTCGTTTATTGGTTCTAGCGTCTAATACTTCTGCAAGTTCAGATGACCAACAGATCAAAGAGCACTAGCATGATGTTTCCTTTCACTTATGTTGTCAATCATTTGAATACTACGATGTAAGAGTTCTTACCGACACTGCTTTCAGATAAAAAAAGATCATTTTTGTTTTACGATTTTTGATATTTTTTGTCAACATTATGTTTAAAGACAACAAAATATGTCTAAATGGACACACAAATAACATTAAAATTTGATTTCATAAAAGAATTCAAAAACCGAACAACAAACTATCCAAAAGTTTAATCGGAGCCAACTTTTGTACAATAAATCACACAAAAAATAGTAAACACTCCAATAAAAACAGTTTAAAAAGTAAGTTCTAACTATAAAAAATCAACTCAGTTTTGTTATTTTTTTTCTTCATGTTTTCAATTTGTTATTTATTAGAAAAACAAATATCAAAAATTCAAAAATAAATAATAAATAAATAAATAAAATTAATGATAACAAGTTTTGGTTGGTGAACATTGAAGATTGAAAGATAAATATGGGGGAAGACTTCCAAGTCAACGTTGAATCCATTCTAAAATTGTTGATCATCTCCTGTAATTTCAAATGGGATATATGGATGTGAATATTAGTCATATACGAACATATAACAGGGTTAATGGTAGGCATGAGAGAATGAAGAAACTCTTGGCTAGGAAATCATCATCATCATTCCTTATAGTTTGAAGTTAGATGTCGAGGAAGGCGATATCGAGTCCTTCATTACATCCTTAGGATTTGCAACTTCATACTATTATGAACGAAACGGACACCATTGGGAATATTGGGTCAAACCGGGTCAAAACGACTCACACATAATCACAACCGAAAAAGAGGACCCACACAAGAACATAACCACCACTTTTGGCAGTTACAAAACGAAGGGACATGTCGGTTCCCTAACCGACACAACTTTGATTCGTACCTTTTCGTTTTCTATTTATAGACACAATATTTGTATAAACAGATATGATGACTTTTCAGATTTATTGATTAATAAGAAAAACTTATAGATTAAGGTATATTTGATTTTGCATTATCAAGATTTCGATCCAACAATTGGCATCAGAGCAACGGGGGATCCCGAAAACCTGTGAACCACCAATTTCAAGATCTACGGGCGGTTCCCATAACCGATTTTACACGAAGTATCGCGACTATGACAATGACTTCTGGAATCAACGACGAAGAGAAGTAACTCGGAATTTGGATCGGTTGAACTTATGTAACCCAAATGATTACAAGTCCAGATTGATGTATGCGAAGGACTCGAAAAAATGAAGCGATCAAGATGTTATATATGCATCATTAAAGGGCATGCTTACTCGAATTGCCCAAGTAAGACCAGAAGGACCGAATTCAAGAAAGAAAAACAAATGAAAGTAAAGAAAACCGAAGTGAAAACGGGATTTGAAAAGGCCACAGGAAACAAGTATGATGAAACGGTTACGATGTCCATAAATTGGCAAGTGTTAGGGACGGAATATGAAGGATGGAATTACATCTGGTACGTCTCTAATGAATACCCGAGACACATGACCCCGAATTTGGACATATTCGAGAAGTATATATCAGAAACGATGGGAACGAGTGCGACCGGTGAAGCGGGTCTGAATGTTCGAGGAATAGGCGAAGTATTGGTTCGAACATAGACAAGAGATTCGTGATCCCAAGGGTATTTTATGTCCCTAATGCAGGTTTGAATACATTGAATTTAAGCCAATTAATGCAGCAAGGTTTTGAAGTGGTTTTCGAGGACACCAACTGCATAGTGAAAAAAATGTTTGATGAACAAAGGAGTGGAGAAAGTAACAGCAGTAAAGAAGAAGTTGGTTGGGTGGAAGACAAACAAAGAATGGAAGCGGTCAGGGGAGAGGCTATTGAGGCCGTAATGCGTTATTGTGACTCTCTGTACTTTAAGGGGAACACAATTGAAGAAAAGTTGAATGGTATACAAGGACCGAGGGCGCCATCAGAAAGTAAATTTGAAGATTTGATTGGGTTCATTGAAATGGTTAATGAAAGAGAAATAATTGACGAATGTAAGGAATTGGTCAAGAAACATTTTGAAAAAAATGGTGCAATGGTTTCATAAAGATTGCATGGAAAGCAAAGAACGACCAATACCCGCAAGAATAAACGGAGCAAAAGTGAGCCTGTTAGACCTTTACCTCACGGTGAAAGGTTTGGGTGGTCATACCCAAGTTGTTATGAAGAATAAATGGATAGAGGTAGCCTATGCATGGGTTTTCCAAAGGAATATGCATGTGATTTAGAGGAGTGCTATGCAATGCACCTTAGGAGCCTACCATGAAGTAGCCAAATATTATGTACCAAAGGAGAGGGAACGCGAGGGTACAAGTATGGCAAGGGAATTGCCAAGTGAAGAGACAAGACAAGGGCATATTGGAACCAAGTCAAGGCTTGTGGATGATGAGAAAGGGCTGATAGGCAAAGTTGAATAATGTGAAGAACTCATAGGAGGAAATGCAACCAACAAGAAAATGGAGAATTCAAAGGGATGTTTGTGCATAAGTGATGAGGAATACATCATTGTGAATGACTAAAGAAGACAAGTGTGCTGTGAGACTTTGTCATTAGGGGGAAGTATGTTGACCATAATGACAAAAGTCAGTAAATATGTTTTATACGTATGTTAGTAATGTAAATTAGTATATGTGTCAATACTTGGGCCAGAGGCCAAGTAAGCCTGTAAATAAATAATGCCCATATGTGGCAGTTAGGATTAGGTTAAAAACCGTTATCTTATATAGTGTCGTTTACTTTTTGGTGAATCCGTGTAACTGTCAAAAAGGCAACGGTTCATCATGTATATAAATACACTAGATCTAAACTATGGAGACTTATGCGGACCAATTACACCACCAACACCTTCTTGCAAGAGATACATATTCTTCTTAGTCGATGACTACTCAAGATATATGTGGACACAAAAGATCAAGCCTTTGATACTTTTAAGGAATTTAAGAGATCAATAGAAAATGAGTTAAGGACAACCTTAAAGATGTTTAGGACGGATCGTGGAGGAGAATTCAGTTCAAATGAGTTCACACAATATTTCAAAGAAAATGGCATAGCAAGAAAACTTACCGCTCCATACTCACCACAACAAAATGGAGTAGTAGAAAGAAGAAATGGGACTATCATGTCAACAACGAGATGCATGATGAAGGCAACTAAAATGCCACAAGATGTTTGGGCTGAAGCTGTTAGACACGCCATATACATTCTAAACAGCGTACCTACAAAATCCCTAGAAGACATCACTCCATACGAAGCTATGAAAAGAAAGAAGCCAAACCTAAAAGACCTAATAGTCTTTGGTTGCATTGCATACGCAAAAGTACCATCACAACATCTAACAAAACTAGATGACAAAAGCATCATAATGGTATATCTAGGAAATGAGCTCGGATCAAAAGCTTATCGATTGTTTGATCCAACAACACAAAGGATATGTGTTAGTAGGGATGTGAAGTTTAAAGAAGATGAGAAATGGGATTGGAGTAAATATCTAGATGAAAATACAAACGACGAACCAGAATGGACTGACTTTAGAATAGGAAATCTTGAAGAAACAAACAACCATCAAAATCTAGAAAATCACCCAAATGAAGAAGACAATGATTTTCCCTACAACGATGATGATGGATATGACTCACCATTAGCAGATTCACCAACCGAGACACTTCACACACCACCTACAAGGTCACCTCAAATAAATTCCCAAAGATTACCCAATCAAAGTGACAATGGCATAGCCACAACTACAGACACACAATCAAACTTTGATCATACACCAATAAGAGGTTATAGAACCTTGTCAGATATTTATGAAAACACCGAGGAATTATTACTAGCTGAGGATGAACCAAAGAATTATAAAGAAGCATCAAATGACCAAAAATGGATAGAAGCAATGAAGGATGAATTAGATTCCATCAATAGGAACAACACTTAGAAATTAACATCCTTACCACCTGGTCATAAGGAAATTGATTTGAAATGGGTATTCAAGACCAAGAGAGATGCAGACGGGAAGATAATCAAGCATAAAGCTAGACTTGTAGCAAAGGGCTACATACAAGAGCATGGCATAGACTTTGAAGAAGTATTTGCACCCGTAGCAAGAATGTAAACCATCAGGTTACTACTCGCCATAGCAACTAACAACAAATGGCAAGTGCATCACCTTGACGTGAAATCTGCATTCTTACATGGAGACCTACAAGAAGAAGTATACGTCACACAACCTAAAGGGTTTATAAAAAAGAAACGATAATGGAAAAGTCTACATACTTATAAAAGCATTATATGGATTAAGAAAAGCACCACGAGCTTGGAACATCAAACTAGATAACACCTTGAAATCTCTAGACTTCAAGAAATGTGCACTAGAGAAAGCCATCTACACAAGAACATAAAGAGATTCGATCCTTCTAGTAGGAGTCTACGTGGATGACTTAATCATCACTGGCACGCCTAAGAAAGAGATAAACAAATTTAAGGATCAAATGAAAGAGATTTTTGAGATGAGCGATTTGGGAGTGCTAGCCTATTACCTTGGCATTGAAGTCACACAATCTGGAGGTGACATATCTATAAAGCAATCTGCCTACGCAAGGAAGATATTAAAGGAAGCTGGAATGTTGAAAAGTAATGAAACACTCATACCAATGGAACCTTGCTCTGATACCAATTGTAGGTCCCAGTGGTCAGATCTACAAGATTAAACCAATTGATCACAAGGCGGAATCTCGTAATCAATTGTATAAACACAAGTAATAATCGAATGCAGTAAATAACAAATACGAAATACCGAATTCCAAATACTTTATTAATTGAATCACTCAATTACAATAATAGTATTCTCAGAACTCTCTCACTCTATCTCTGTCTGTAATCATTAACTGACTGATTAACCCTAAACCTAAACTCAATGTCTCTTTATATAGAGACATGTTCACAGGCTTGGGCCACTAATGGGCTCATGGACTATGCAAAGTCCATTAACACCCATAACAGACTAAATAGCCTACTTAACAATACAATGCTATTGGGCCATTACAGACTCAAATAAACTATAACTAAAGACTTAATTAATCTAGAACAACTGTCATAGATATTGCACTAACAGAAAGTAATGAAACACTCATACCAATGGATCCAGGAACAAGACTGACAAAGACCACTGAAGGAACCATGGTTAACTCGACCGATTACAAAAGCTTAATTGGATGTTTAAGATATCTGCTTCACACAAGACCCGACTTAAGTTATTCTGTAGGATTACTTAGTCGTTTTATGCAAGAACCAAATGAACAACATATGAAGGCCATAAAGCAAGTACTACGCTATGTGAAAGGAACAAAATATTATGGAATCACCTACAAGCATAACGGAGGAAACAGGATACATGGATATAGAGACAGCAGCTATAGTGTCAACAATCAAGAAGGAAAAGGAACTACAAGCATAATACTCTACTATGGAGAATCACCAATTAGCTGGAGCACATAGAAACAAGCCACTGTAACCTAATCATCTTGCGAATCATAATTCATCGCAGCAACAACAGCAGCAACGCAAGCATTATGGTTAAAGATACTACTGAGCAGACTTACACATTCGGATGAAGAAAATATCACTATATTGGTTGACAATAAATCAACCATAGCATTAATGAAGAATCCAGTCTTTCACGGAAGAAGCAAGCACATTGATACAAAATACCATTTTATCAGAGAATGCGTTGAAAGAGACGACATCCAGGTAGAATTCGTAAGCGGAGATTATCAGAAAGCTGACATACTCACAAAGGCATTTCCGAAGATCATATTTTTAACAATGAGGCAGCTCATCAGACTTAGAGATCTACAAGACACCGCTTATGATTAGGAGGGAGAATATTTGGTCAAACCGGGTCAAAACGACCCACACATAATCACAACCGAAAAAGAGGACCCACACAAGAAAATAAACGCCACTTTTGGCAGTTACAAAACGAAGGGACACGTCAGTTCCTAACCGACACAACTTTGATTCGTACCTTTTCGTTTTCTATTTATAGACACAATATTTGTATAAACAGATATGATGACTTTTCAGATTTATTGATTAATAAGAAAAACTTATAGATGAAGGTATATTTGATTTTCCACTATCAAGATTTCGATCCAACGGAGAACACATACCTTCATATAGCAGTAATGCAATGCATGGAAGATTTGAACTCGTTGGCTTTCTGACGACTATTTTTGATAACATTGATTTGCTTTATCGCACAAATAGGGATAACGATATTCCATTGCATAGTGCTGTCAAAGCTGGACACCATGTGTTATAAACGCTTTGATGATTCTTTCTTGGTGAAGAACGACAAGGGAATCAATACTTGGTTGACTTGCTACTTCACTGGGATAAGAAATATTCCACAATCTGGGAAAACAACAACCAAGGAAAGTGTACGTTATATATCTCCATAGAATCAGGGGATGTTAAGAGTTTTAATGCTATGTTGAAACCACAACATTGGGAAGATACTGATTTCGAAGGCTTATTAGAAGAAAAACTTATCAAGGGAAGGTCACTGTTTCATGGTGCTATTTCAAATAAGGATAAAGGTACATAAAACCTCTTATAACAATACCACATTATCAAGTTTAACGATATGATAATTTTACACATTGCTTTTAAACATAAAAATAATGAAACCATTGTTGGTCTACTTGTTAGGTGATGCTTCAAGAAATTCTAGCGAAAGGGATGCATATGCTTGTACATGTCAAAGATGAAAGTGGACAAACTCCCATTGAGTTTGCCTCTACAATTGGTTTTTCCGATGGGGAAAATATTCTATGTAATGAATTAAGCAAAGATACATGCACTAACACTTGTGTAAATCCACAAGTCCTTGAGCACAATCTTGATGTTTTATGTTCTTCACCGTTGGAGAAGCAGGATGGTGAACGAGACTGGGATGGTAGACATGAAAGGATGAAGAAGCTACTAAGAAATGTGATGTTCTCCCAACACCAGCAACAAGGCATGTCTCACCATCATTACATGGACCTTGGATTGTACGAAGCTGCTAAGAAATGTTGGAAGTGTTAGATAAGATATAAGACTTAATTATTATTATTGTATTTATCTACTTAAACTTGTATTATTCCTGCCAAAACTTTAGATAAGGCAGATTAGCATATTTTTAGGATTTAACCCGCAGGCCCATTTGCCAAACGGTATTTAGTTATGATAACCGCTTTGTTGAAGGGATACAACTACTCAAACACACCGGTTCATAGGATATAAATACTTTATTTAAATACCTTGTAAATAACAGATTCATCATTAATAAGATTTACGTTTTACTGCAATTTTTGTTCTTGTAAGATTGAGTATCATGTCTATAAACCGAAAATCCAAACACTCCTTTACCAGATTATCGAATTCACATTCTGGGAGAATGAATTGGCGGGAACGTATTCCCTCCATAACACGAAGAGAACATTGGTATCAGAGCAAAAAGCCTGGGGAAAGCAAACTCTCACGATTAGAATTCGCACAGAGAAAATTAAAATCAGAGAAAGAGAGACTCGACCCTCATCCACTCGGAATCGCAAAAGAAACAACAACTATGCTTCGCAATAAGATTGAACAAATCCATTTGTTCAATTACAATATCTCTTCAAACAAGTTTAGAGATTATACTTGTTTTTATTGTATGAAAAGAGGACATGTCAGGAAGAATTGCTCTATAAAACATTGGGACGAACACACCTGTATGCACAGGCGGGTCCAACGACTTTCAGGAATGGGGACAAAGCAATTAGAATGCGAATAAGGAAGAACAAGGAATTGGTAAAGTGTTTCAAGTTTCATGGAACGGGACACCTTGCAAGTGCGTGCCCAAATAGCGATCTTAGACTGACACAGAAACACGACACGACTGCCACATCATCACTACGTGAATCGCACGTAAGTATTAAATACCCTGAATTTATCCATTTTAGAATTAGAGAAATAGTCGATGGAACGGATAAGGAAACTTGGGATGATTTCTGGTATATTAGTAACACGACGAATAAACACATGACCGCAAATTTAAAACTTTTCAAAAACCTTAAGGAAGAATTTTTAGTCGAAACTTTGGATGAACAGCGGAAATTCTTATTCATGTATGGTATTGGGGAAGTAGTGATTAGGAATGGAGATCGAACTTGTTTAATACCGGGGGTGCATTATGCCCCTGAAGTAACCCTTAATATTTTGTCTAAAGAATTGTTAAGGCAACAAGGGTTCGGTATTTTATTCGATGGAAATCGATGCACTTTGGTATATATGTTTAAGGATCAAACAGGAAGGATCATTAACCTTGACAAGATGAGAGAGCAACATAATATTTATTTGGAAAATTACTTTGACAAACTCGACAAGAGAGCAAACATCGAAAGGGGGATCGAGGCACTTTATGATGAGAAAGACAGCGAAACAGAAATCGAAAATTTCCAGGAATGTGTTGCATATTTGAACTTGATCAAAAAACGAGGAAACGATGAATGGGAATCGCACAGGGACAGGTTTAACCAAGTCCTAACATGATTTTTTTAACCATTATCTAATGCGGCCATTGTCTGGGTCATTACCGCCCAAAATAAAAGGGGTAACAATTAATCTCTTCGATTTATATAATCTAATTGAATGTATGGGAGGATACATTAGTGTGCAGTTTGAAGGCGATTTTGAAGGACTAGAGAGAACCGATGGAAAAGAAATCCGACAATTGGATTATGTGGATCCCCTTGTCTCGAATTATAAGGCAACACGATCATTTGATCCCACAGAAGGATACGAAGATGAAGGCGAAAGGCGCTTCAATGCGTACCATAACGATAGTACTTTGGAAGGATCGTTGGTTGAAAAGGAGAAAGGAAAGATAGATCATTTCGGGATTACCCTTGAAAGGGAGGAAGGCAAGTTCAACGCATTTTCCCACTCAGACGAAGAAGAGATAACAAAGATCAAGTGTAAGTTAAAGAACGGGGCACTTTGACTTCGAATTCCCAAGCGAAGGAAACCAAGGACTCACAAATGAAGCATCGACATCAAAGCAACATGGCATCACAAAAGATACTCAAAGTCTATCAAGCGAATATTTCACCATCATCGTTTGAAACCTACAGAAGACGGAAGCAAAAGGACAGCTCTAACATCAATCCTTAGATCTTACGGGGGAGAATGTTGGAAGTTTTAGATAAGATATAAGACTTAATTATTATTATTGTATTTATCTACTTAAACTTGTATTATTCCTGCCAAAACTTTAGATAAGGCAGATTAGCATATTTTTAGGATTTAACCCGCAGGCCCATTTGCCAAAACGGTATTTAGTTATGATAACCGCTTTGTTGAAGGGATAAAACTCCTCAAACACACCGGTTCATAGGATATAAATACTTCATGTAAATACCTTGTAAATAACAGATTCATCCTTAATAAGATTTACATTTTACTGCAATTGTTGTTCTTGTAAGATTGAGTATCATGTCTATAAACCAAAAATCCAAACACTCCTTTACCAGATTATCGAATTCACATTTTGGGAGAATAAATTGGCGGGAACGTATTCCCTCCATAACACGAAGAAAACAAGAAAGACGATGTTGATGAATTCGTTAGTGCCTTGGAGCAATTCTTCGTGGAAAGAAAATTAGGTTTGCCCACCATCTTCACCCAGCTAACTCCTATGCAGAGTACATTTCTTCATGTGACAAGCACGTATGGACATAAGGACCTCGTGTGGCTAATTATTCAATACTTCCCTACTTTACTCGAAAAGGTTAACATTCATGGCAATACCCACATCCATGTTGCTGCCAGATATGGAAACCTTGATATGATTGAGATATTAGACAGATTCATAAATGTAAGACTAAAAAAGGAGCTACCATTAAACATGGTGATAGTGGAAAAGGATGAAGGGAGAACACTGTTGCAACTAGCCATTTACCACAATAATGAACAAGTGATTGACTTCTTTATAGAAAAACATGTGGAGGCGGCCCATTATGTAAACAAGAAAGGCTCATCATTTTTGTATATTACCACGTCAGAAGGTGGAAAAGAAGGATTGAAGAACATTTTCAATAACGTATCTCGTTATGCCGATCAGGATGTGTTAGATGACCAACTTATCAAGGGAAAATCTCTACTTCTTGCAGCCATATGGAACCAGAATATCGGTAACTTGTGAATATTCCAAACTACATAGCTTTTCATCTTATTCCACTATATATGAGTTTCTAATATGATGCTTTGTAAACAAAGATATTACAGGAATTAGCAGAACAGAAGTCGGTACTATTCAAAGTCAAAGATGAACATGCACAGAAACTCGTGTATTTTGCAGAATTATTGGGTTTTCACGAGGGAGCAAACTATTTGCGTGGTGAATTCAAATTGGAAATTGTACTCAGTAGCACAATGACGGGTATGAGTCCAAAATTTTTGATACATTATTCATACAGCCTAGATGCATACTCCCTCTTGGTCATTGAGATGGTGGATCCCAAAATTGAAAACATTAGACAATTAATGCATCTAAATGTTGGATAATGAAGACTTGGTCTAGAGTTGACCGATTATAATGGAAGTGTTGAAGTTGAAAGTGAACGTTGGTTTGTTGCACAAATAAAGGAGTCAGGATACTCCACACTTTTCGTATTATTCTGTTTTGATTATTATAAATAGATGTTAGCAGTTTTCCATTCTAAGGATTGTACTTTGAATTCCCAGTTGAATAACAAAGAAAGTCGTTTGGCTTATTCCTCTGAATACTACATTTGGTATCAGAGCTATTCCACTTTTATGCTCATATATGCCAAAAATAATTAGATCCCAAGATATGGAAATCTCAACCAACTCAAACAACCAGCACAAAGAAAACCCATCAATCTCTTTCCAATGCCCAATTATCACACCATCGAACTACACCATTTGGTCTATAAAAATGGAAGCTATTATGGATGCTCAAGGGTTATTGGAATCCATCGAGCCTACAACCGGGCGGTTGTAGATGAAAAGAAAAGCAAAATGGCTCGAGCCTTCATTTTTCAAGCTATACCCGAAGACATTCTTCTACAAGTGTCCTCGAAGAAAACGGGTAAAGAAATATGGGATTCGCTCAAAACAAGTTATCTAGGAGCAGATAGGGTGCAGAAGGCGCGAATACATACCCTCAAAAGTGAGTTCGAATCATTAAGAATGAAAGACGGAGAGTCTATCGATGATTTTACGAGGAAACTATCGGGTTTAAAGTCAAAGTACAATAGTCTAGGAGAGGCGCTGGAGGATGGGACGTTGGTTCGAAAGTTATTTGACGCTGTACCAGATAAGTTTCTGCCATTAATTGCTTCAATTGAGTAATATTCGGACCTCGAGAGCATGCCATTTGACGAAGCTATTGGCAGGTTGAAGGCTTACAAGGATAGGCTAAAATAACGGATGGGTAACACCGCTAATGATAATGCACTGATGTTCTCGAAGTCCGATGGCAAAGTCAATCAAAGGGGATCAGGGAAGGTATTTGCACCAACTAGACGTGGTCGTGGTTTTAACGGAGAAAGAGGAGGAAGGAGAAACTCAAGAGGACGTGGAATGGGACGAGGAAGAAATGGTCGTTGGGGTTGTGGTTCATCTCAGGAAGATGGAGGCTCAAGAAGAAAACCACGAGACAAGCGAAGCATAAAATTCTTCAATTGTGAGCAATTCGGGCATTATGCCTCCGAATGTGATGGAGGAAAGCGCAAGGACGAGGAGGCTAGTCTAATTCAGAACAATGAAGAGGAGGTATCTTTATTGTTGTGTGTTGGTAGTGAGACAGAAAGCTCCATGGTATTTCTTAACGAAGATAAGTTCTTTCCGACCGAACACGAAGAACAAAGTAATAAAATTCGAAGCATGTGGTACATGGACAACAGTGCCAGTAATCACATGACAGGGATAAAAGAATCATTTTCAGAATTAGATAAAAGTGTGTCGGGCAAAGTATGCTTCTGTGATGGCTCGAAGATTGATATACACGGAAAAGGCACAATTCTTTTGGAGTGCAAAAATGGCGAACAAATGATGATACAAGGAATTTATTTTATCCCAGCATTGAAAAGAAACATTTTGAGCCTTGGGAAATTGACAGAAGAAGGGTATGATATTCGGTTGCATTATCAATTCTTAAAAATATATGATGAACAAGGAAGGTTGGTTGCCAAAATAGAAAGGTCCCATAACAGGTTGTATAAACACATCTTAAAACTAGGAAAGCCGGTGTGTTTATTAACAAGTATGAATGATAACGCGTGGTTTTGGCATGCTCGAACGGGACACACTAATTTCCAAACACTGGAAACCATGGAAAAGAACGGGTATGTTATTGGAATGCCAAGGATAACACATCCATCACAAGTATGTGAAGGTTGTATCGTCGCAAAACAAACGAGGCATTATTTCCCACAAGAAGCGCAATGGAGAGCTACAAAGCCACGGGAACTGGTCCATGCTGACCTGTGTGGTCCGATTACACCCAAAACAATAGGAGGTAATCGATATTTTTTGTTAATTGTTGACGATTTTAGTCGATATATGTGGGTGTATATGATGGAAACAAAGGACATGGCTTTCACGAAATTCAAGCAGTTCAAGACTCAGGTGGAAAAAGAAAGCGACTATAAAGTTAAAACGCCCCGAACAGATCGGGGAGGCGAATTTAACTCGAAAGAATTCCTTGAATTTAGTCAACAAGAAGGGGTTAAACATCAATTAACAGCACCCTATACGCCTCAACAAAATGGCATTGTGGAACGAAGAAATAGAACCATACTAGGCATGACAAGATCCCTGTTAAAGTCGATGAATATGCCTGAAGATTTTTGGGGGGAGGCAGTCCGTCATGTCGTGTATCTGTTGAACTGAACACTCACAAGAACAGTCAAGAGTATGACACCCTATGAAGGTTAGAAGGGTGTTAAGCCGAAGGTGAACCATCTGAGAGTCTTCGGATGTGTGGCACATGTGAAAAAACTGAAGACTAACATCACCAAGTTGGATGATCACAGCCAAGCCATGGTGTATTTGGGTGTTGAACAAGGAAGTAAGGCGTTTAGGATGTATGATCCGAAAACAAAGAGAATTGTGGTCAGTCGAGATGTGTATTTTGAAGAAAATAAGAGGTGGGCCTGGGATGAGGCTCAAGCTAGTAAACCTAACTCTAATCCCAATTGGATTAATATGCAGGTTGAAGACGCAGGTTTGGGGGGAAACCAACATGAGAGAAGAAATGAAGAAGTTCCAAATTCACCAACTACTCCCTATCAATCAGTTGATAATAATAATTTTTATGAGAATAGCAGATCACGTGAACCTTCCCAACACTCGCTGAATAGAGAATCATCAAGCTGTCATGATGACTTCGATGACACTCTTATCAGAGGTTTGTCGTTCGTTGACGGGAATTTATGACAGAAATGAAGTCCAAGAAGACCATGAATTATTACTAGCTGGCGGAGAACCAACAACATACGTTAAAGCAGCGAAGTATAAGGAATGGGTAAACGTTATGAAGACTGAAATAAGGTCAATCGAAAAGAACGATACATGGGTAAAGGTAAAGCTTCCTGTAGGGAAACAAGTAATTGATTGGAAATGGCTTTTCAAACTGAAAAAGGACGCGAAGGGAGAAGTCACAAGGTACAAGGAACGGGGTGTTGCTAAAGGATATGTACAGAGGAAAGGGGTAGACTTCGAAGAAGTGTTTTCTCCTCTTGCTAGGATGGAGACAATTTGTTGGGATTAAAACTTAGATAATATTAGTTTTAGTTTCATTAATATTGCTCTATTAATACTGCTAATCAAGTACTGCTTCATTACTACGAAACGAAGACATTAATACTGCATGAAGACTGTTACTACTGAAGATTACTTGTTACTGCGGACATACTCATTACTACGGACGTTTACTAGTTACTGCTGCTGCTGTTTATACTGCAACAAGATAATTTTGGAATTATCTTGATCCGCAAGTTTAGCATTACAATTAGAGTTAGATTGTAATTCCTTTATTAAGATGTTTCCTATTTAGATAGGTTAGCCTCAAGGTCGATATATAGATCTTGTAAACAATAGAAAACACGTTGTATTGATTCACATTGTTCAATATAATTGAGGCTTAATATTCGACTATCATTATTGTTCATTGTTCTTAGTTCTTATTCATTATACAATATTTGATCATTCGATAAACTTGTTATATCAAGGTGTTCATCCGCTGCTGAACTTCCTTGATAATCAAGGTATTGGTTATAATCATAGTATAGTTTAAGTAACATACACGATCCTGACAAGTGGTATCAGAGCACAAGAGGTGCTCAAGATCCATTGATCTACAAGTTTTAAGAAGTCTCAGCAAAAAGAAATCAATCAACAAACATGACAGACGTATCAGTCAACAAAGTTCCTGTACTCAACAGCAATGACTTCGACCTCTGGAAGCTACGTATCAAACAACACATACTGTTATCTGACTATGCAGTATGGGATGTTATTGTCAATGGTAACAAGGAGATTACAAACTTCGCAGCTGATGGTTTTCCTGGAACTGTTACTCGTCCTATAACAGATCTAGAGAGAAGAGAGAAGTAGACAGAGATAAAGGCACTAAGCCTCCTTCTTATTGCTATTCCCAATGAATACCAATCTCAGTTTGAAGGATACACGGATGCTAAATATTTATGGGGATCTTTAGAGATGAGATTCAACGGAACAAAGAATACAAAGAAGAATAAGAAGGCCCTTCTCCAGCAGGAGTATGAAAATTTCAAGGCACTGAATGAAGAAAGAATGACTCAAACCTTTGACATATACAAGAAGCTTACTGGAGAGCTAGGAAGTGCAGGATTACGAATTGATAAAGATGATATCAACAGAAAATTTATAAGGTCATTGGGTGATGAATGGGTCATCTACACGGTCTCATACAGACAGAGAGATGTCTTGGAAGAGATGGAGTTAGATGATCTATACAATGATCTAAGAGTCTTTGAAGCAGAAGTTGAAGCAAAGAAGCCAAGCAGCAACAACCACAGTATTAACAATCTTAATACTGCTCTCATCACACCTACTGGAACAACACAGCATGAAAGTGGAGAAGAGTTGTCCTTTCAAGCTTTTATATCACAAAGTTCTTGCTTAACTAATGAAGATCTGAATCAGATTCATCAAGATGACTAGGAGGAGATGGATCTCAAGTGGCAGATGCTTTCATTAAGGGCAAGGAGGTTCATGAACAGGACTGGCAGAAGGTTCAATCCAAGAAACAACGACAGAGTTACTTTTGACAAAAGCAAAGTGAAGTGTTTTGAATGTGGAGAACCAGGTCACTTTGCAAGGGAGTGCAAAAACAAGTCAAAGGTCAACAACTCAAGAAACACACAAGAGAATACATCAACAACACTTATCACGCAAGATGTATTTGGGTATGATTGGTCTGACCTAGCAGAAGAAACCAGCCAAAACAGAGCTTTAATGGCAGTTCTAATTGATATTGCATCTGTTTCTACAGTGACGGTTTCTACTGAAGATGGTGTTTCTACTGAAGATGGTGTTTCTACTAAGAATGTTTCTGCTGACAACCATGAAGATGTTTTTGGCTATGACTGGGATGAAGATGAACAAGAAGCTACTGAAGAATCCAATCTCATTCAATCACTGGTGGCAATTGATTCAAATTCAAAGGATACATCAACATCATCTCTCATGGCAGAGGTAAATTCTAAACTTTGCTCTTCTGATTGTAAGGAAGTCATGCTTAAGTATAGAAATCATAATCAACTGATGTGTGACTCAATTAAAACATTAGAAGAACAAAGAAGATCATCTGCTAGGGGTATAGAAACATTAGAAAATCAGATTAAGTCTTACAAAACTAATGAGTTAAGTTATCAGGAAAAGATTAATTTGGTTGAATGGCAGCGAGATGAT
Organism: Senecio squalidus; assembly: GCA_910822075.1. Taxonomy (NCBI): domain Eukaryota; kingdom Viridiplantae; phylum Streptophyta; class Magnoliopsida; order Asterales; family Asteraceae; genus Senecio; species Senecio squalidus. Next base: position 50,829,103 of record CAJVGC010000432.1, read on the forward strand.
CTATTATTAAAGCTTCAGGATGCTAGGGAAGAAATTAAAAGACTGATTGAGGAAAAAGATAAAGTTGAATTAAAAGTAGGGAAACTAGAATATGCTTCAAAATCTGTAAATAAACTTATTCAATAACAAATCCATGGAAAAGTAAAAGATGGATTAGGTTATAAAGAAGTAGCCCCACCATTTAATCAAAACTATATCCCTCCATCTATGGATGAGCCTAGAATCCCAATCACACAGACACCTCCAACAAAATCATTCAAAGTTGATCCAATCAACTATGATGAAGTTCTAATTGAGGATATAGATGAAGAAAGTGAAACAGAGGTTGAAGATCATGTGATCCCAAAAGAAGAAGTTAACCAACCAAAATCACAAAGTCCAGTGTCCTTAGAGTCCACCAACAAGATAAAGAAAACCAATAAGTGTGACTGTAACTGCTGTAAAAACACAGACGGCCATAGGGAAAAGGAAAAGACTTGGGTTCATATAGATACACGAGGAAATCAAAGAAATAGGAACCAATTGAAAATTCAAAAGGGACAACTTCCTAAGAAACAAGTCAAAGTGTGTTTTATTTGTGGCAAAGCTAATCACTATGCACAAATCTTCTTTTATAACCCTGAAAATCAAAAGAAATTGCTTCAAAAGCAACACAGGGGGTTGGGGTATACTGGAAAGGTTGAACATCATGCAAAAACTGCTTCAGAAACCAACTCTGTACGTGAAAGAAAATCTGCTTTGAACAGTAGTAATAGAGTTAATACTGCAAGGTATAACTCTGTTAATACTGCATCAAGGAGCAGAATTATTAAAAAAATTCTTTCCACAATAGCAGAAATAGGAATAATACTGCTAAACAAAATTTTGTTAATACTGCACATGTTAATACTGTTAGAAATAATGGTATTAATAATGCACGTGTTAATACTGTTAGAAATAATGGTGTTAATTCTGTACGTGTTAATATTGTTAAATATAATGGTGTTAATATTGCACGTGTTAATACTGCACGTGTTAATACTGCAAAACGTAAATCTGTTACTACTGCAAGTATTAATACTGCAAAGCAAAATTCTGTTAAACCAGTATCTGTTCCTACTGCTAAAACAAAACCAGTTAATACTGCTCATGCTTCAAAATCGAAATCAATTAAACAAGTATGGCAACCAAAGGTCAAAGTAACTCAACCACCTAGTCCACCTGATTTAACAAACCTAGTCCAAAGGAAGGTGAGTTACTTTGATGAAATGGGCAAACCCAAGTCAACTTTGGCATGGATCCCCACCAAGAACTAACTTCTTTGTTTATGTGCAGGTTCAGCCAACAAAAGATGATGAGAGCAGTTGGCATGTGGATAGTGGTTGTTCCAGGCACATGACAGGCAACATTGCTTGCCTCCAGAACTTTGAAAAATTCAATGGAGGTTATGTTGCCTTTGGAGGGAATCCAAAAGGAGGGAAAATCACTGGGAAAGGAACTGTGAGCAATGGAAGAATCAGCTTCAAGGATGTCTTCTATGTGCAACAGTTACAATACAATCTGCTGAGTGTATCACAAGTTTGTGATGAGAAGAACACTACCATCTTCACTGAACTGAATTTCTAATTATGGAGCCTGGCTATGTCATAGATGAGAGCAAGGTTCTACTTAGAACACCAAGAAAAGATAACGTCTACTGCTTTGACATGTCCAAGGTTCAACCAACTGCAGATGAAGCTTGCTTTGTTTCCAAAGCAACTTTGGATGAATCCACTCTCTGGCACAGGAGGATGTGTCACATAAATCTCAAGAATATCAAATCCAACCTAGTAAGAGGTCTCTCTAACAAGCAATTTTATCTGGATGACAATTGTGTGGCCTGCTTGAAGGGAAAGCAACACAAGACTTCTCACCAGACCAAGGAAATCAACACCAATAATACTCCATTACACCTTCTCCATATGGATTTATTTGGACCCACTAATGTAAAGAGTATAGCAAATAAATCATACTGTCTGGTTATCAGGATGACTACACAAGGTATACTTGGGTGTATTTCCTGGCAACTAAAGATGAGACCAGTAAGCTATTCATCTCTTTCATCACAAAAGTAGAACATCAAATCAATCTGAAGGTGAAGAAGATCAGATGTGATAATGGAACAAAGTTCAAGAACCAAGTGATTAATGAATTCTGTGAGAAGAAGGGGATAGAACGTCAATTCAGTGATGCCAGAACTCCACAACAAAATGGAGTAGCTGAAAGAAGAAATAGGACCCTGATTGAAGCTGCTAGAAGTATGTTGGCAGACTCCAACCTACCTATTTTCTTTTGGGCAGAAGCAGTTAATACTGCTTGCTATGTTCAGAATAGAGTCCTCTTAGTAAAGTCCCAAAATAAGACACCTTATGAGCTTCTACACAAGAAACAGCCATTAATAAGTTTCTTAAGAGCTTTTGGGTGTCCATGTACCATTCTCAATTCCAAAGACCATCTTGGTAAGTTTGAGAGCAAGGCAGATGTAGGATACTTTGTTGTATATTCATCACAGAGCAAAGCTTACCGTGTTTACAATCACAAGTCAAGCATTATTGAAGAAATCTCCAATGGTTCCTTCAATGAACATACCCCCAACACCAAGGGTCAAGGACCAAACTGGCTGTTTGATTTGGATGCCTTAACCAAATCCTTGGATTTCAACTTTGAATTCCAACAATCCGCATCTATTCCTACTGATCACGTTCCTACTGCTACAACTAGTCCTGTTAATGCTGCTCCAGTTAATACTGAACCGTTACTACTGCAAACACTCCCATTTTTGGAACTGACATATTAGATGTTATGGAGTATGTATATCTCCCAATTTCAACTGATGACCCTCTCAACCTTTATGACACCATTGACAAGGCAGTTGAAGAGAAGACACACTAACAGGAATCCACTGAAGACCAACCTTTACAAGATGAAGAACTTCCAGATACACCAACTGACAAAGAAGAGAACATAAGACCAAATGGAGTTCCAATATTGGTAGAAGAAGATGAAGATGGAGTTGAACAAACAGTTACTGAAGAAATTGAAAATAGTGCTGTTGAAATGACTACTCCAACAAGCACTACTCCAAATACTGGTCCTTTCCATGGATATGAAATGCCCGACATAAATGATACTAATTTAGATGTCAACTTAAGAGTTGAGAAGATACCATCTTCCCGCATTTCCAAAAACCACCCTCCATCACAAATCAATGGTAACTTTGATATCTCAATGGAAACTAGAAGTCAAACCAAGCCCCCAAAGGAACCACTGATGGATATAAACACTTGTTTATTTGCCTGTTTTCTCTCCCAAATGGAACCAAAGAAAATTCAAGAAGCTCTTCTAGACCCACACTGGATTGAAGCATGTCAGGCAGAACTACTTCAGTTCAAAATTCAAGGTGTCTGGGAGTTGGTTCCATTACCTCTAGGGAAGAAGGTAACTGGCACAAGATGGATTTTCAGAAACAAGAAGGATGAAAGAGGGATAGTCATCAAAAACAAAGTTAGACCGGTAGCTCAGGGCTACACACAGGAAGAAAGGATAGACTATGAAGAAGTCTTTGCTTCAGTAGCTAGAATAGAAGCCATCAGACTCTTTCTTGCCTTTGCATCTTTCATGGGCTTCAAAGTTTTTCAAATGGATGTGAAGGGTGCTTTTCTCTATGGAGTGATAGAAGAGGAAGTGTATTTCATACAGCCACGGGCTTTGAGGACCCAAAACATCCGCACTTGGTGTACAAATTGGACAAAACTCTTTATGGGCTTCATCAAGCACCAAGAGCATGGTATGATACACTTTCTGATTATCTTCTCAAGAACAACTTTCAAAGAGGTACCATTGACAAGACCCTATTCTTCAAAAAGACTCAATCTGATATCCTTCTCATACAAATCTATGTGGATGACATCATCTTTGGCTCCACCAAAGATGCTTTGTGTAAAGAATTTGAACAGCTGATGCATACTAAGTTTCAAATGAATTCCGTGGGTGAACGAACTTTCTTCCTAGGCCTACAAGTCGAACAGAAGCCTGATGGACTCTTCATCAACCAATCCCAATATGTGAAGGATATTTTCACCAAATTTGGGTTCTTGGAAGCAAAAGTGCCAAGCACTCCGGTGGAGACTCACAAATAACTGACTGCAGATCTTGAGGGGGAGGATGTAAACATACACAACTATAGGTCCATGATTGGCTAACTTCTGTACCTCACAGCTTCAAGACCTGACATCATGTTTGGAGTCTGTGTGTGTGCAAGATATCAAACCAGACCTAAGATGTCTCATCTCATTGCAGTCAAGAGAATTTTCAGATACTTGAAGGGCAAACCTAAATTAGGTTTATGGTATCCTAAAGACTCACCTTTTGATTTAATTGCTTATATTGACAGTGATTATGGTGGTGAAAGTTTAGACAGGAAATCTACTACAGGAGGATGTCAATTTATTAGGATCAAGGTTAGTGTCTTGGCGGTGCAAGAAGTAGACAACAGTTTCAACCTCCTCAACAGAAGCTGAATACATAGCTACATCAAGTTGTTGTGCTCAAGTCCTATGGATACAAAATCAGCTAATGGATATGCTTTCAGAACACACCAATCTACATAGACAACAGGAGCACAATAAGCATCATTAACAATCCGGTCAAGCACTCCACGACCAAGCATATTGAGATAAGATATCATTTCATAAGAGACTATAATGTGGCACAAGATGGATTATCAGCTTGCTGATCTTCTCACAGAAGCTTTTGATGTGGGAAGATTTACATTCTTGATTACCAGTATTGGCATGGTCAACATGGATTAAACAATGTTAATTGTCTTTTAAATATCTCAATTTTTGTCCCTTCGAGAATAGCAATAGTAACCTGAATATAACTCAAGTACCTTACTTTTTAGTATTGTACTATGTTACTACTGCAAAATAATAGTAGAAATAAATTTTAGCCAAAGTTTTATTAGTATGGCAAGTATTTTCATTACTACGGGAAGGTGTAACTACTAGTGCCCTTAGTATTGTTAATACTCCTTGAATGGTTAATACTGCTAGTAATATCATTACTACGGGACCTCTTGTTAATACTGCAAGTAATTCACATTAGTACTGACAGACTGTTAATGCGGACCGTTGATGTCATTACTACTGTAATTAACCTAATTACTACGGCTTAATTTGTTAAAACTGCAACGATTAGTACTGCAGAGTTTTCTTAGTCAATAAGATTACTCTTTTAATACTGCGTTGACAAGTCAAACCTCAAGTTGTAACTAACTTTTAACACGTGGAGTGTTGTGATTGGACCTTATATTTAAAACTCCGGCTCGCGTTCAGTCTATTTTAACACGTGTCACTACGTGATTGAACCGTCCTTTTTACCCTCCGGCGCGCGTCTAATCCAACTCGTCAAGTTGTTATAATCTTAAGCGTATAAATAGGGGTTACTTTTAATCTTTCCATAAAATTACCTTTCTACAATCAAGAACCCTAATTTCTAAAAAGTTACCGTTACAACTTAAAATCAAGTTTTCTTCAATTGCTTACCAAAATTCTTTCAATCTAACAACAATGGCATAACTCCAATTCTATGATAGCCATAACATGGTTGTCTGTTTTAAAAAGAATCAAGAAAAACACTGATTTCTATCCGATTATTGACTTCTTAAAACAGGCCCATATTAAATTTGCTCTGACAGTTAGTCCAGAAATCCATGAAGATCATATTCGAGCATTCTGGGATACTGTTGTGTTATCTTCAGAGGGAGAAGTACCAGTCATCAATGCAATAGTTGATGGTAAGGAGGTCACAGTTTCAGAGGCATCCATCAGAACACACCTTCAACTTCAAGATGGAGAAGGTATAAGCTACTTACCTAATGAAACTATTTTTGAAAACTTCCAAAGAATGGGATATGAGGGGGATTTAAATACCACAACTTTTCTAAAAGCTAACTGTCCCCTCAATGGAAGTACTTTATGCATACTCTTCAACAATGCATTTCACAAAAACGAACAGGGTGGAATGAAGCAAGTTATTCATTGGCTACTGCCATGGTCTGTCTTGCTACAAACCAGACCTACAATTTTTCAAATCTTATTTTTGATGGTATGTTGTGGGACTTGGCCAATCCTATTCAAATTTTTAATGTACCCAAGATTCTTACAGCATATTCTTAACTGTGAAATAATGGATCTCACTAGATCTCAAAATGTTTTCCCTGCCCATTCTCATGCTAAAAAGGTTTTTGCAAACATGAGAAGGGTAAACAAAGGTTTTTCAAACAATGTTACACCATTATTCTCTACAATGATGGTGGGAACATCAGCTACAGATGAGAGACAAGTGACTTCACCTCTGTCTCAACCCCCATCTGCTTCTTTTTCTACTGAAAGTACTTCTACAGTTCCTACTGTAAGTACTGCAGCTGTTACTACTGAGGGCACAACTACAGTTTCTACTGCAAGTGTCCCTCCTGTTACTACTGAGAGCATTCCTCCAGTAGTAACTGCATCCCCTGTCACCACTATTGTGACTAAGCCTGCAACCCCACCAGCTTCTAGACCTCTTCAAACACCTCCACTAGTTGCTACTTTCACTAGAAAGGCTAAGAGAGTTCCTCGGTCTCTTAAGTCTAAAACTTCCCCACTTTCCAAATTCACCAATCCTTTACCTGAACACTCTTCAGGTGAGGATCTTCAAAGGGAAAGCAATGAGAAATCTCCCATGCTAACTGAGGTGGTCTCTAAGGAGGGGGATGACCATGTGGGAACGGCTCAAACTACTACTGCTCTTACTTCTCATAGTGAGGCACAAGACAGTTTGAACATCTTTAAGACCCTACCCATGGCAACACACACTATTGATGCTGCTTTTATGGCATCTTTAGAAAGTGGTCCCATGCGCCAAGAGACCTCGGGGGAGGGACAAGCTTCTGCTAGGCAGAAGAGTCCCTCTACATCCTATGATCTACCACCTGTTGGTACCCAACATGAAAGGGGTAAGGATAGATATACTACACTCCTTTGGAATTGATGGAAATGTGTGCCGCTTTCTTTGTTAAGGTTGACAAACAAGGGGAGGAACTTTCAACCTTAACAAGATTAGTCCATACACTGGTTGAGCAACAAAAACAACTGTCAGAATTTCTAATGAAGCCAAAGCCAGCCAGCAAGAGTGTTGGAACATCTCTAATACCCTCTAGTTCTTTTTCTTCTTCGGATGACACCCCAACTGATGACAAAAATGGGGAGAAAGAAAATGAAAATGTTTTGTCAACAGAAGATGAAGAGACTGATGTTGTGTTTAAGGGGGAGGAGGAGAGAAAGAGTGATGATACCGTGATCACTACTACTTCAGATCAAGAGGAAGAGGTTGATACTGAGGTTGAGGGGGGAGAAAATAGTTGTTGAAGATGAGGGGGATCAAACACTTTAGGGGGAGCAAGAAATTGAACAAGAGATGATTAATGTTGAAGAAGACTGAGGTTGAGGGGGATAAAATAGTTGTTGAAGATGAGGGGGATCAAACACTTGAGGGGGAGCAAGAAATTGAACAAGAGATGCTTAATGTTGAAGAAGAAGTTATTACTACTGCTTCCATTGATACGGTTATCATTTCTGCTGAAGAGTTCATTTCTACGGAAGACTTGGTTTCTACTGCTCCATTTACTACTGCAACAGTTTCTACTGTTAATACTGAAGGAGCTGTTTCTACTGAGCATCCCATTACTACTGAAGCTTCCATTTCTGTTGAAGCCATTATTACTACTGAAACTTCTATTTCTACTGGGCATCCAATTTCTACTGCAAGCTTCATTCCTACTGATCTTCCTGTTTCTACTGAAAGTTTATTTCTATCTATACCAACAGGAGAAGCTCCCACTGATATATTTTCTGAAGGTCCTAAAGCAATCTTAACTGAAGTAACAACTGTTACAACTCTTCCTACTTCAGAAGCAATCATTACTACTGCAGTATCTACTCAAACAGTTGATGATCAAGCAGTTGCTGCAGAGCTTCTAAAATTGGAAAGAAGCAAAACCATTGAGCAGAGAAATAAAAAGCAAGCTTCTAGACCCAAAGAAAAAGGAGTTGAAATTCCTACTTCAGCTGATAGTACAAAGATGATTGAAGGAATTGATTTTATATATGACCCATCTGCACCTTCAGGTATGAGACCAATCATTCCTCCTCACACAACTTATATTCCCAAGCCAAAACCACAAGTTGAACCAGCTGAAAAGGCAAAGGGAAGAGAAGATAGTTATGGAGGAAAGTAAGGAAGATAAAGAGAAGAAGAGGAAGGAAAGAGAAAAGAAATTGGATGAGCTAAATGCTTTTCAACTAGCTTGTGAAGATTTGGATGTGGGTACTGACCCTGATACAATTAAGGAAATTCATACCAAACTTCAAAAAGCTGAGTTGGAGAAAATTCAGAAGTTGAAAGAAGAAAAGGAAAGTGATCAAGAAACAAACCACACAAGAGAAGCTAGATGATGACGAGCAAAGATTCATGGCATACTTAAAATCAAAGGGCTATAATGGTAAATCACTTGGTCCAATGAAGATGGGGAATCTGCTTGCTCTTGTGGAGAAAGAAAGAAGGAAGGATGCTGAAAAGAAAGCCAAGCTGTCTAAGGAAGAAGATCAAAAGCAATTTGAGTTAGAAAGGATGTTGAAGAAAGCACAAGAAACTGGAAGAGTCATGTATGACTCTCAAGGTAGAGAAATTCATAATCCTTTTGCTCAAGAAAAGCCTAGTCAGCTTGAACAGCTAAAAAGGAAGAAGTCCCATGCTACAAGAGTATCAAGTAAGAGGCAAAGACAAGGAGATATAGCTACTGCTTCTACAACTGGTGTTCAATGAACTTCAAGTGTACCTGTCAAAACAGAGGCAATTGAAGAGAAGTCAGGAGACATTGAAATATCTGAAGATGATTGCTCTGCTCTGATAGTACATGAAGAAGGTTTGCACATAGAACCACTAGCTGTAGAGTTGCTTGAAATAGTGGACTGTGAGTTTGCTGGAGGACCTCAAAAGACAGCCTACATGGTTAAAAGAGCTGATCAGAAGAAATACTTGGTGCCTACTTTTTACAGAATGGTGAGAGATTTCTCAAGAGATGATCTTCAGCGTGTCTATGATATTGGGGTAATCAAGTATTCTAAACACGGAGGTGAGTGTTCAGGGATAGATATGGCCATGGATTGGTTGAATGGCATGTTCAATCCTGAAGAAAAGTGTTTGAGTTCAGTGTTCAAGGAAGGAGGTGTAAATAATCCATAATCAACTGGTATTTGTATGAAAGAAGCGGAACCTTTTCAATAGTTAGAAAGCATGGAGCAATGCAGTTCTATCTTGTTGAAAGAAGGTATGATTTTGAATTAAGAACACTCAAAGAGCTGATCAAAGTTAGACTACATAGTCTACAGACTTCCAGACTGGCACATGAACTAGTATGGAGAATTATGGGACAGCTGAATGAAGAGCTGGCTAAACAAGCGGAAGAACAGAAGGCAAAACGAAGACAAGAGTAATAGTATGATGTAATCTTAAGCAGTTAAAATTTTGTTAAAAACTTGTACTTTGATGTTTAATAAAAGTTCAAGTTAGGGGGAGATTGTGGGGATTAAAACTTAGATAAAATTAGTTTTAGTTTCATTAATACTGCTCTATTAATACTGCTCTATTAATACTGCTGATCAAGTACTGCTTCATTTCTACGGAACGAAGACATTAATACTGCATGAAGACTATTACTACTGAAGAATACTTGTTACTACGGACATACTCATTACTACGGACGTTTACTAGTTACTGCTGCTGCTGATGTTTATACTGCAACAAGATAATTTTGGAATTATCTTGATCCGCAAGTTTAGCATTACAATTAGAGTTAGATTGTAATTCCTTTATTAAGATGTTTCCTATTTAGATAGGTTAGCCTCAAGGTCTATATATAGATCCTTTTAAACAATAGAAAACACGTTGTATTGATTCACATTGTTCAATATAATTGAGGCTTAATATTCGACTATCATTATTGTTCATTGTTCTTAGTTCTTATTCATTATACAATATTTGATCGTTCGATAAACTTGTTATATCAAGGTGTTCATCCGCTGCTGAACTTCCTTGATAATCAAGGTCTTGGTTATAATCATAGTATAGTTTAAGTAACATACACGATCCTGACACAATTCGACTGATCGTGGCATCAGCGGCAAGTAGAGGTTGGACCTTGCATCATCTAGATGTAAAAATCGCATTTATGAATGGGGAAATCAAAGAAGACGTTTACGTTTCGCAGCCGGGGGGAATTGTAACTAAAGGAGAGGAAGACATGGTTCTGAAACTGAAAAAGGCGCTCTGTGGACTAAGACAGACACCGAGAGCCTGGAATACACGGTTGGATCAAGCACTTAACGAGCTCGGGTTCAAGAAAATCGCCCAAGAACAAGCGGTATACAAGGTGCAAACAGAAACTTTTATATTAACAGTAGGCGTATATGTGGACAATCTCATAGTTACAGGCACAGAGGAGGGGATCATTAAAGAATTAAAACAGAAGATGATGGCAATTTTTGAAATGAGTGACCTCGGGAACGTGGTGTACTACCTGGGAATTGAGGTTTTGCAAAGAAAGAATAGTATTTACTTATCTTAAGGAGGGTATACAAAAAAAGTGCTAAAATCAGTAGGTCTTTTGGAATGTAATTCAGCTAAATGGTCGATGGACCCGAAGTTACAATTGACAAAAGATGAGCATGGTAAGTCAAATGATGCAACAGAATACCGAAGAGTTGTTGGAAGTCTCAGGTACTTAACACACACACGCCCTGATTTGAGCTATGTCGTTGGAGTAATAAGTCGGTTTATGGAGTCGCCAAAGGAAAGCCAGTTTGCTGCTGTAAAACAAGTTCTAAGGTATGTTAAAGGAAAAATGGGGTACGGACTAAGTATCAAAGAGGAGGAAACGAAAGAATAGTAGGATATAGCGATAGTAGCCATGGGACAGGTATCCATGCCTCGAAAAGCACTACATGGTTTGCATTTTACTACTCAAATGAGTTAATCTCCTGGTCATCACAAAAACAGAAAACTGTGGCACTAAGCTCGTGTGAAGCTGAATTAGCGGCTTGTCAAGGGTTTGTGGTTAAGGAACTTAATAAGTGATCTAACGGGAAGCAAGACACAAGTCAAGCTGTTTGTGGACAACATATCAGCAATTGCACTCATGAAAGATCATGTTTTCCATGGGAGAAGTAAACACATAGACACGAAATACCACTTTATTCGTGAATGTGTTGAAAGGGAGCAAATAAGCGTGGAACATGTAAGTGGTGTACTACAATATGCTAACTAAACCTTTGCCCCGGATTAAGTTCGAAGAGATGAGAGGACTAATTGGAGTTCAAGATGTGAAGACCCAAGTCAACATTAAGGGGGAAAGTGTTAGATAATGAAGACTTGGTCTAGAGTTGACCGATTATAATGGAAGTGTTGAAGCTGAAAGTAACGTTGGTTTGTTGCACAAATAAAGGAGTCATGATACTCCACACTTTTCGTATTATTCTGTTTTGATTATTATAAATAGACGTTAGCAGTTTTCCATTCTAAGCATTGTACTTTGAATTCCCAGTTGAATAACAAAGAAAGCCGTTTGGCTTATTCCTTTGAATACTACACTAAATGGGATACATGAGAGAATGGGAAAATTACTCTTCAATAATTCACTTCAACATACGCCTCAAGAGAATCGGCATAAACAACCCATGGATGTTAAGTTGTATGAAGCTGCAAAGAAAGGCGATGTAGAGAGCTTCATTAATGCCTTGGAAAAGGTTTCAAAGGCTAATAATTCATCTTTACAAACCACTTCAGAACGGACAACGCACGATGGAAATACTTGTCTACATGTGGCAGCAAGTTGTGGAAACGAAGATCTAACAAGTTTTATTGTTTTCTATTTCCGTAGCTTGCTTATTAGAAGTAACAATATAGGTGACACGGCAAATCACGAGGCAGAAAAAGCAGGGCATCTAGGAGTTCTTGACATTCTTGTCAGATTCAGAAACTACGATGACCAACTATTTTTCCATAAATTGTGACGATGTTCAACAACGTGGTAGAACTAATTATTGGAGGTTTACTTCTATCAGGACAACACCATTGCATGAAGCTTTCGTTTATAATCAGAGAAGGGTTATAAAGTATCTGATTGAATCAAGAGTTCAAGAAGCATATCAGGTGAACGGGGAAGGAAAGTCGGGGTTATACCTTGCTATGGAAGCTGGCATGGTGGACGCTGTCAAGACCATATTAAGTAATATGGTTTTGGATGCTGATGAGAAATTAATTTATGACAGTTTATTTCCATTACTACATTTTTCTTACTTGATTTCTTTCTAATGTCAGTGATGTTGCAAGAAATATCAAGGCATATCCCTTCACAAATTCATGTCGTTAATGAAGACGGTCAGACACCGTTGTTTTATGCAGTGTCAACAGGTTTTCTTGAGGGTGTTAACTGTTTACTTGATGAATATAAAATAGATACCTCACAAAGGGATTATTCAATTGTTGTACATGTTGCATCAAAAAATGGTCACCTTCACATCCTCCGGAAACTGATGCAAAACTTCCCTGATGCGGGCTGGTTTAAAAATCGTAAAGCTCCGAATATTCTTCATGTTGCAGCTATGTACGGAAAAGATAATGTTGTTAGGTTCATACTACGAACTCCAGAACTGGGGTTTCTCATAAACGAGAAAGATGGTGATGGTAATACCCCTCTGCACTTGGAAACCATTAACTGGCATCCAAAGATTGTCAACTCCATAACATGGGACCATCGGGTCAACCTAACCTTAGTGAATAACGATGGGTTAACGGCTCTAGATGCTGCTGAGGAATACATGGAACTAGTGACTTCCTTCCAACAGGTTTGCTCTAACACCAAGCCCCCTTCTTTTCCCGTACAACTAATAATTAATAAGCTTATCAAGCTTGTTTGGATAAAATATATTAGTTCACTCTGTAATGTTCTTAAGGTATTATTTGATCAACTACTTTTGAGTTATTTTTATTACAGAGATTGACATGGTCTGCTTTAATTTCTGTGGGTGCTTCAAGAGCTGAGATTAAGGATAGGATATCACCGAAGAAACATAATTTATCACCAGGAAAAGACGAACGATACAACATGGATGACTCCAAGGATAGGGTGAATACTTCGTTGCTAGTGGCAACACTAGTGGCTACCGTGACTTTTGCTGCTGGCTTTACCATGCCTGGTGGGTATAGTGAATCTGAACCAAATCAAGGCCAGGCAAACCATGTTGCGAAAACATTTGTTGCTAACTTTTGTGATGTGTGACACCATAGCCTTGTATAGCGCCCTCATGGTTGCGGTGACACTCATATGGGCACAGCTGGGTGATCTGACATTAGTTTTGAATGCCCTTAGGTTTGCCCTACCGCTGTTGGGGTTATCTCTTACAACAATGTTGATAGCATTCATGGCTGGTGTGTCACTTGTGATGGGCAACCTTAACTGGTTAGCTGATTTTGTACTGATATTCAGGATAATCTCTCTTACAAGTGTAATGGCTCTCTTTATCCCTCTTGTTTTTTCTTACTCGTCAACTTCGCCATTCCTGCGCTATATCAGCTACTATCCTTTTCAACTATTGGTTCTGGCCTCTCGAAGTTCAGATGACCAGCACATCATTAAGCGGTAAACTTCGTTGGTTAATGGGAGATGGTGTTACTGTTAACCCATCTTTATTCGCTAGAGCTGTTAGCCCAACAAACTAAATAAAGTATGGTATTGATTTACATATGAACTTACGAATTTTCTCGTGTGTTTTAAAAAAACGTTCAGTTTCTAATTGGTGTTCAAAGAAGAAGTCTTCTCTAATTTCTACTCTTTCTGTTTAGTATCTAACATTTTGAATGTTTATCCTTTAACATTTCTAAGGACTCATTAAGGTTACACAAAGGAGTCTCATACAGGAAACCCGAGTGAGACCCGCTCAGGAAGTATAATAACTTATATTCTATCAAATAGCACCGAAATCAATATATTTGGTTATGAAAGCTCCAGAACTAAATCAATTTACCAAGGCCTCGAAATTCAAAGTTTGCAAGCTTCAATTCAAGCTTTTCAATCACTCATTTAATAACGTTCCAATAAACAAGAGAACTAAGAGAAACACAAAGATATTAAGCAAATAAATTAACAAGAGATTGAGTTGAAAATGGGCAGTCATTAAAAAGGATAAAAACTACCTAATGGCCAAACCAATCCTCTAAAATCTAATCACACACAACCGTAACGATAACAAGGATTCACAATCCATCAGCAAACACATCTACTCAGGAACCAGCACCAACCTCTTCATGCATCACTCTTCTTCACTGAAATTACGAATCATGGATGAGATTTCAGACCCGTTACATAGTGTAATATTACAAGCATGGACGACCTCTAGGAGGAACCAAAACTAGTTCTCCTACCATCCCTATAAATGCAACATCGCCTTTTTTTTCTTTTTCTTTTTAAGCAAAGTTCCAGTTAACAATGATATGATTGACTAGGATCACAAGATTTTTCTACTTTAACATCATTGGAAAAATATTTGCATAATTAATTCACCGTCGAACACTTGAAACAAGTTATGCACAAAATTTATTTTGGAATGGAGTGAGTAATTCATATTTAATTAGGACCCAAGGGTTACTTGAATTGACTTCTAAAAGTCAAAAGATATGATCTAATTAGCAACGGGGAAGATAGATAGAAATACAAAAAGTCACGAGAATGAATCACCCACCTCTGCATTTTCGATCTCACCACCAGTTTTAGTAGCTCCATCCTGTTTATGTGCATCTTCTGTAATATGAAAAACATGTCATACACACACATATATGTAGAGAAAAAATGTTTTTAAGAAACGATAATTATTAGTCATCAACAACTAAAATCACATAAAAGAGTACTTACCTCCTTCCTCTGGAAGGTCGGAGGTCCACAAGGTGAGATTGTCCCTTAGAAGCTGCATAATCAATGTACTGTCCTTGTATGACTCCTCGTTCAAAGTATCAAGCTCTGAAATTGCTTCATCAAACGCCTGTTTGGCTAAGTGACAAGCCCTAAAAAGAATACCACACATTTACTAATATTCAAAAACCATATTGGTGCATAAGCAACTAATCTTGCTGTAAAAGAGTAAACCTTTCAGCTGAATTCATAATTTCATAATAGAAGACGGAGAAATTTAATGCCAATCCCAACCGAATAGGGTGTGTAGGAGGCAATTCAGCTTCTGCTGTAGTCGTAGCTGCCTGTCATTTAATAAAATACATATTTAACAAAACAAATGCAGCCTCGACATAATTCATAAAGATACTTAAATTTGTCAAAAGAATAGTTTTAGCAACGAGTATAACTACTTAGCTAAGGTAATAAAATATCCGAATTCAAGTGAGAAATAGAGTAAATCAAAAATTTCAAATAGTTGAGTATACCTCGTATGCTTTGAGTGAAAGATCAGCAACCTCTTTCTTGTAATTAGCCGACTTGAATTCCGCCAAATATCTATAATAATCCCCTTTCCTGCAAACACAATATTCCGTTCCATCTTAGCTTTCGTTATGTCTAATATGCACAAACTTCTAGCATCAAATCACCAAATAACATATCCGTGGGAGTAACTCACATCTTATAATAAAACACAGTCGATTCAGCAGATTCACCACACGACGGAATAAGATGTTCATCAACAACACTCATAATATCATTACAAATAACATCAAGTTCCGCTTCAACTTTCTTTCGATACTCCCTAATCCGTTTCACATTCTCATCGTTCCCTCTGGACTCCTCCTTCTGCTCAATCGACGACAATATCCTCCACGAAGCTCGTCGAGCTCCGATCACATTTTTGTAACCAACTGACAACAAGTTCCTCTCTTCCACAGTTAACTCCACACCGATTTTCGCAACTTTTTTCATTGATTCCACCATTTCTATATATAAACAACAAATCACAAATCAAACAAAGAAACAAATCAGATGACTTTTTGTGTTTTTCTGCTAAGATGTTACGCACATATGTATATACGGTTTTAAAAAAAAATGGGGTCCTTCCGGCCAAGGGCCCTGTGTGTGCTTTGGACATCCAATTGGAGAGTATGAATATCACTTAACTCACACCATCCATCGAGAAATGAGAAATGAGAAAAGAGATTTACCGTCATAACGTTCGGCTTGCTCGGCGAGTTTAGCAGTGTACACGAAGATCTCGCGATCGGAAGAAGCCATGGATCTGTAAGATTTGATGGGAAAGAGGTTTTATCAAGTCAAAGGTTTGTGTTTGTGTTTGTGTTTGTGTTTGTGAGAAAGACAGAAAAAGAGACAACAATTCGTCAACGCATAGGAGAGAGACGTCGTGATTGCCGCATCTCTATCAACTTTAAATTCTTTGGTTTAAACAATGGTTTTTGTTTTATGAAATTTAATAAAACTCGGAATTTAATTAAATTGGAAATAGTATAATATCCATACGATAATGTGGTGACGAAAAAGTTATAGTTAAAAAGATTATGATAAAACTATATAACAATAAAAAATATATATAAAAAGTGATAAATATTAAAAAAAAAATATATTTAAACTATAATCATAATATAAAAAGTAAATATATAAAATTCATATAAAAAAATATATAAGATCAATTGATACATATTACGATCTATATTTAAAAAATGACATGTTAGGTGTTACAACTCTCATCTTTTGTCATTATATCATAACACTACATTGCATTTATCAACTATTATGAATAGTGAAACAACCACATTATATAAAGATAATATTTATCGATTTATAAAATAATATTATTTTTAAGCAACCAGTTTATGTGTGTAAATATTTTATTTTTATTATATAATGATATTATTTCTTACCATGTAGCCTATTTATTTATCTATTTTCTTTGATTTTTCGTTTTAGATTTTAACCTTATATTTAAAACTTTTTTCTTTTCTTTTGAATTTTAGATTCTATCTCTACTTTTTAGGTTACGTAGTTAAATAAAGTAGAAACCTCT
The DNA here is from genome assembly GCA_910822075.1 of Senecio squalidus. Classification (NCBI taxonomy): domain Eukaryota; kingdom Viridiplantae; phylum Streptophyta; class Magnoliopsida; order Asterales; family Asteraceae; genus Senecio; species Senecio squalidus. Next base: position 50,846,238 of record CAJVGC010000432.1, read on the forward strand.
TCATATCTATATCTATTAATTTTCATTTGTAACTTTTTCCTTTTGAGTTTGTTTTCAACATTTTTGTGTTTTTAAATGATTAATTTTTGTATTTAACATTTTCTTTCTGGAAATAAATATGATAATTTTCAATTATTTATTGGTTTTAGTTTTTCTTTTCTTTCTCCGACATCTAATTGTGTGTACAACATAAACTTTTGTTTCACTGTAACACGCGGGTATACAAAATCTAGTTATACAAACATTTATCAACTATTATGGATAGTGAAGCAATCACACACGTTGCTCCAAGTAGCTAAAGCTAACATGCTTGCTTAACATTTAATTTAAAGTAGGTGACTCTCGTGCGTTGCACGAGGTCGGGTTGTACTTTTAAAAATTGTTGTTTATATTCGGTTGCGGTTTTAGTGTTATGCGGTGCTATATAAGTACAACGCTATAAATCCCAATCCCTAATCGACATTTTTTTACTTAAATGGAAAGAAATATTGAGCATTCCGTGAAGACAAAGACGCACAACAATAGAAGTGAATGCAGAAAGCCGTAAAGACCAACCATCTGATTTCATCCTACTGTTAATATCCAAAAACATCGAGTTTTTGTCCTCATTAAATTCATTTTTCTCGTACTTTGAAAACCTTTGTACCAGATAATTGAAAGTAACATCATTCGGGGTACACTTGTTCATCAACATTTGTTCGAAAAAAGAAGCCGCTTTTGCTAAATTTCCGTTCTTACAGTAACTTCCTATTAAAATACTATACGTAACAACATTAGGTACTAACCCGCGAAATTTCATCTCTTTGAGTAATTTTTTAGCACCAATATAATCTCCCTTCTGACAAAATCAGTTAACTAAAGAAGTATATGTAACAACATTTGGTTTACAGTTAAAACTCCTAACGCCCCATCCATGTCATATAGTTTTACATATCCATCTATAATTGTAGAATAAGTAAAACTCATCAGGAGAAATATGTGCTTTAATCATTTTTTTAACACAAAAAACCGCATCTTTTAACTTACCGTTTTTACAGTAGCCTTTAATCATTGCATTATACCCCACAACATCAAGTTCGGTACCCTCTTAATTTCATGTTCGAAGAGCTTTATGGCCTCATCAAACTCTCCGTTTCTAACAAATCCATCGATTAAAGTTGCGTAAACAAATTTATCAGGAGGAATATTTTGATCAAGCATTTTAGAAAGCAGCTTTTTGGCAGCAGGAAGTTTACCTTTTTTGCAGAGTCCGTTAATCAAGACGTTATTTACCCCTGCATCAGGAAATACTCCCCTTTCTGTCACCAATTCATTCCAAATCATCATAAAAACGAAAGCAAAACAACGAAAACAAAATATACTAAGCAAAGTAATCACCAAACATTTCGTACTAATCAGCAACTATCTTCATGTTCCAATTGTAATCTGATCCTACTTCCTAGGCAACAAAAGCCCTCCAAAATTTCATATAGAAATGTTCTATACGTAGGTCTATCTTTGTTTGTAAGAATTGAATGGACTTCATTATCGAAGAATCCAATTCTTGCCAGTGTGCCCATTATTTCACCAAACCCTGTGCATATGAATTTCTCATAAGACGAATGGGAACCAAAACAAACCTCTATATACACAATAAATGAAATGACATGTGTTTTGTCTATTTTGAAGCCAATAAACATATAGTACCTTCATAACGAAGAGTCCCACGAAATATGGTCGATGCTTCTTTTCCTATACCATACAAATCTCCATAAATTAAAGAGTCGCGATTAGGTAGAACCTCCAGTGCAAAAGCTGGAAAGTCATGTAGCCGAAACTTTTTGGCTGAAACGTATATATTATCCCCTGAAAGTTCACACCAACAAAAAGTCATAAAAATAATAAGCAAATGACTTCAGAAGTGTCAAGATAAAACACGTTCACATAAATTTTATTCTTCGATGGAGTTAAATGACTTACCATCAACATGTACAGTTCCTCCATCTTTTCTATAGGTGGCAGGATTGCGTCCAGCTCGTATAGCCCCTGCTGGATTCCAGCTGAAAGAGTTTTGAGGTTAATACTGTCTTTGAAATGTTGCAAGACGTGAAAGGTGCAAGTTTTTTAACGTACCTGAACCTGTAAGCTAACGGGTTATTTGCTGCTCCCGGAGATGGAATACCCCCACAGTTGGATACAAAGGACTTGATTTTCCCGCCTTGGGCTTGTGCTTCGTTGATCATTTTCATTGCCATCATATGATCTGAATAATAAAAATTCACATGCAACGATTTAACGCATATACTGTAACACTGGCATTTAAAGCATCTCACCTTGAATTTTCAGCTTCAGGCTCGGCATCAAACTTCAAAGCAGATTCATAATATTAGAGTCGTTAATTCCATACCAAGACTGTTTTATGTAAAAAATGCTACGTAAAGTTACTTTCCAGAGTTTCACAGTTTTGTCTTTTGAACCGGTGGCGACGACCGGATTGGTGTCATTCTCGTCCTCTGAATATTAAAAAACCAACAATCAGCAGACAATTGAGAGTTACAAATTCAAACACTAATTTGCAACGTATTAAAATCCCTGGAAATACCTATTCCTTTCACGACACGAACTGAAGTAACTGCATCATTGTGACCCTCTAAAACATGAGTACAAACTCCAGCCGCTTCCCAAATCCTAAATCGTAAAAACCAATGTATCAAAAACAATTAGTTGCATTTTATTTCACAAGGAAAAAAACAAAAAGACATTTACGAAAATACCTTCCTAATCCATCATAACAGCCAGTCAAAATAAACCTGCCAAAACAATCAAAAGTCAGCTACACCCGAAAACACCTTTCTAAACCGTTATCATCTTAAAACACTGCAAAGCAAGCTCACCTATTCGAGCCATCAACCGCACTGACCCAATCATCATGCAACGAAGGATCTTCTTGTTCCCGTGGAGCTAGTAAATTCATATCAAATTCAACATAAAAAAAACCCTAACTTCTCCAATCAATTAAAAAAAAAACGAAAACAAACCGCGTCTTCAGGTTTAACTTGGATTTCAAAGTGAGTCCCCTTCAATGTTTTCACAAAAACCTTCATCTTTTTTCAAATCTGTCTGTAATCAGTAACAGAAATCGAAATCAAATCAGTAATTGAAACCCTAAATAGATTAATTTTACGAATTATAATCGGAATCAGAAAGTTAACGAATTGGATTGATTGATTAACAAATTGTACCTGATTGCGGGTTTGTGTGTGTGTTTTGAACTGAATCGGTGTAGATAGTTTTGAGGAGGTGGAGTTTGGGGAAGTGAAGAAAGACGACGCGTGGAAAGTGACGCAGCACACCAAACCTACCGTTGGCTTGCAGGACTGGGCTACTACGCAGGGCAAAAAGCAGCCCAGAATAAAGTCCAAAAAATCGAAATAACCCGGCTCAGGGCACAGTTTTTAAGAATCCTACCAAATTTAATCTAGAGAATAATATTAACATTTGCCAAGTTTGCTTGGCACTGTTCCTAAGCCAAGCAACTTGGTCGGGTCGGCTCGGGTCCGAATAAAATTTTTTTCTTTTTTTCTTTTTTTCTTTTTTTCTTTTCCAATAAATGTTTTGGATTGGTTTTTTTCCAATAAATCCCAAGTATATCAGATATTTATTTTAGAGCGAAAATAGTGGGTGTTAACTCACACACTATTATAGAAAAACTATGATGCAATATAGTGTGTGAACCGTGAATCAAGCATGATCATAAGTAAAAAAAACAAAAGGATCCCCTCTATAAGATATTGAGGGTCACTCATTTGCCTACGAGTTGAACATGGTAAAGTGTTGTTTTGATACTTATACTTAATCAACTAATCGTGAAGTATGTGTTCAGCTATGCTATACTTCTTTTTCATATAAACTCAAATATGTTATTTTTATTATTATCTCTACTATACAATAAAAAGAAGTATAAAAGTAATAAAAGAATAACGTAGTTAGTCAAGTTTTCAGTACGTGTAAACCACAGGGACCATAAGCATAAAGCATTGCCGCTATTGTTAATTTTACTTTTTTAAAACACTGGATTTATCAGATCAATCGTTTTTAAAGAGAAAATCACAAAAGTAATCACCTCAAAATTCAAAAAACCAAAATAATCATCTGATTCGCGCCACTTTTCTCGCTCCATTTTTTTCGTCGCGAGATTGAAAAATAATATAAATGATTGGTCAGAAATTGGCGCGAGAAAAATGTCGCGAGGACGTGGTCAATTTATGACCAATCATTTATATTATTTTCAATCTCGCGACGAAAAAAATGGCGCGAGAAAAGTGGCGCGAATCAGATGATTATTTTGGTATTTTTGAATTTTGAGGTGATTACTTTTGTGATTTTCTCGTTTTTAAACAAGTTCTAGCATAATGTAATGAATCATACTAGTTTTTCACAGGCCCAAATGATGTTAAATGTTTATTTAAAAAGATAGTTTTTAGAAGATACTAGGAATCATTTGATACTTAATTTCAAATATGGTTTTAATTATATATTAGGAAAGATAGTCGTGAAACCATGCTATATATTTGAAAGTAATTAGTAATTTTGAAAACTGTTAAATATGAGTTTTTACTGCTTTTTATTTTTTGGATAAATGTTGTATTTTATGAGGAAAATTCAAATATGATTTTAACTTTAAATATAAATTTTAAAATATATATACATTAGATGATATATATTTAACTAAAATAAAAATATTAAATAATAAAAAATATCACATGTTATATCGGTATATCACACATGATTTAACTCTTATATTTATAATATAAATTTTCAAAAAAAATAAAATTGTCAAAATTATATCGAATTCTCTATAAAAAAAAAGGAACAATGTTCGTTGATATATTATAATTTGGTTGTTTTATACATTAACGATTTAAAAAAAAAAACTAATTTTAAAAACAAAAATAAACTAAAATGTTTTCTAGAAATAAAATATTATGACAAGGTTGTAAATAACGTAAGGCGTGGCGTGGCGGTGAAGCCAAGCCTCAAGCTTTGCAAGACATGAAGAGACATGGCGTTTTTCGAGGCGGCAAAATTTTAATAAATTTTAGAATTTTTAGATATACTTGTATATATATATTTACTCTTATTAAGTTGTATAAATAAGCAATAAATTAACAAAAAGTCGATCTTTTTACATTTTGATATACATCTAATCTAAATATAGTAATCAATTAAACAAAAATCAATGTTTTCAAATTTTAATATACATCTAATCTAAGATATAGTCACCAATTTATAATCAAATAATATTTATAGCCCTTTTTAATTTATTTTAACAGTTTTTAAGTTTTTTTTTTTTTTTTTTAATTTTTTTTTCATAGCGCGTTACAAAAAACTTAGAAAATAACGCGTTAAAGCTCGCCATGGTACGCCTTTTCACTTTTTTTGGACGCCACGCCTAACAACGACGCCTTGCATGTTTTCGTAACGTCGAGGTCACGCCTCACGCCATGGCGCGTTATTTAGAACCTTGATTATGACTGACTACTCTATAAAAAGAAAAAATAATGTTCGTTGTTATATTACAATTTATTTGTTTTATGCATTAACAATTTAAACAAAATAAATAATTTTAGAAATAAAAATAAATTAAAATGTGGAAATAAAAATAAATTAAAATGTATTTTAGAAATAAAATATTACTATCTAATTTAAATGCTGTCTTCAAAATATTGTCTTTAAATACAATTTTTATCATTTTTATTATAAAACAGGTTGTTGCCGGAGTGGTTAGCGCGCTGCCTCCACTGCCAGGAGACCAGGATGGGCTGGTGTTGGGCTTTTCCTTTTTTTTTTTTTTAGATTTCAAATAAAAAATATACCTTGCGAATCAAATAATCCCATCAAAACGATCACACATTTCGTTTTCGCCCCGAACTCGTACAACGTACGAGTCCCCTTTAGTTATGATTAAATACGCATATCTCAAGCTTTTTGTATCTTTCATGATTTCAAATCAAATATTCAATTCAATATTTATTATTCACTTTTTCTTTATTTATAAGGCCCTGGCCTAATAGTAAAAGGCTTGCTTTTAAGGATGAAAATACCCAAAAGTCTAGTTTAAGGGGGTGTTTGTTTGAGCTTATATAAGCGGCTTATGGCTTATTAACATTTCGGCTTATGTTTCATAAGCCCGGATTTTTCGGCTTATATAACCGTTTATGGGCTTATTACCGTGTATTATGACATAATAAAAAGTAATAAGCCCATAAATGGTTACATAAGCAGGAAAATCCGGACTTATAAAACATAAGCCGAAATGTCAATAAGCCATAAGCTCCTTATATAAGCCCAAACAAACACCCCCTAAATTATGTGAGAAAAAAAATAATATCCCTTGTCTTCACTTACAATAGCTACGGCTTACCTGTAAAATGGATGGTCTTTTGAGTTTAGTTGCAAGTCAGATATCTGAATTAACACTATAAAACAGAATATTTTATTTATTTATTTTTTCTTCACGCTTTTAAAAAGGAAAATAGGTTTGTTGATTTTTTCATACTTTTACATGAATTAGTGTGAAAAAAATGGTAAAACTTCTTAAATTAACATATTTTTTACTTTTTTAAAATATATACACTTTAAAACATGTAAAAATATACATATTCTTCATACTTAAAACTTGATATAGAAATTTGTAACATCTAAATTCTTCATGATCATTGATTATGGAGAATTTAAGTGTGACTCCCTCCGTCCCAAAAAAACTATTTAATTTTCTATTTATATTTGTCTCAAAACTATTAGAGTATTATCTTGTTTCTAATTATAAATGGTTACAATGTAGTAATTAACTTTCTATTTTGTCCTTATATATTTTCAATTTTTCAAACTTTGAAAGTAACCGATGTGTTTAATGCAGTGACATAATATGTCAATCTATGGAAAAACACTTCATTAAATGCATCTATCTTATTTCGATATTTTTTTGTTTTTAGACATTCTTTTTAAGACTAAGTACAAATTTATCTATTCACGTTTTAGTATGAAGAAGTTGTATAATTCTAAACTTTTTTAAATTTATATTTTTCTAAATAATTAAAAGTGTATGTAAATTTAAGAAATTTTATATATTTCTTTACACTTTTTAAATGCGTAAAAAAAATGTCAAGAAATGAGTTTTTTTTTATTGTGTACAAAATCACTAAAGTAAACAAAAGATGATAATATTATGCTTTTAGTTTAATAGTATAGGAATGTTACTTGACAAACAGCTAAGGCAACAGCATTGATAATTACTGCAAATGCATGGTGGCATTACAATTATTTGCTACCAAACCCTTGGTAATGGCTCTGAACAAAATTTACTTTTATTTATATCCCTTTTAAATGCAGCACTTACCACAGTCAACAAAATTGGTCAAACCCATGACAACCCCAAACCAAATGAATATGAATATATACATATTATACTTCATACTATATAGTAAAATAAAGTTGGTATATATGAACATGATCAATCGACAAAAACATATGTTTCAACTATAAAGATATAATTACAAATGTCACAAAAGTCGTTCTCTTATGATACTATATACAATCAACTTTCAAAGCATTTACTTCTTTTATATGATTATCGATCCATGTTCATGAAACCATCATTCAATATTATTTTCTAGCTAGGTATTAATTCAATAAATATGACAACAATTGATGTGACAAAGGGTCTTAATATATTAAGTTCACTCATAATAACCTTTTTTGATCAACTACTTTTGTTAGACAAAAACCTAGTTATAATAGAAATTAAAACTCACCAATCCAGCTAATAACATATTTGCCCACATTGGTTTAAAAAGAAAGTCGGATCGAAATTTATAACCTATCAACTTTATTTTAGTTTCCTTTCCATTAATAACAAAGTGTACAGTTTTATTTTGTCCAAGTGGAATAAAGATTTGTGTTTTGATGATGATCACCGTTAGGGTGATCTCTAAGATGTATAGTTATGTATAAATTGGTTGTACGATAATTAATAAACCAATTATTCCGAAAATGCAAGGGTCATGCTTGGTGATGTGTTAAATCTAATTTCCCGAAAACGGGTAATCTAGACAACACCGGACAGTGTATCCTTGTCGGTTATAGTATAGTTTTAGCAAGTTTGGGTTGGAACACAGGGACTAATGTAAATTAAGAGTTTAAGTTAAACAAATAAACAAGTAACATGTGAAGGTTTGTATTATAACTAACAAGTAACGTTTTAAGAATTGTTTTAGTAATCAAGATTAAAGAAACATTTGTTTGGACCGTTCACGAATGTATGACTTCTTCTAAGTGAATGAAATGTTCGATTTACTTCTTATTTAAAACTAAGTTCCTTTCGAATACCAGATTTTTATAACTATCAAAACGTGAAACCACTCCTTTCGAATACGGTTAACACCTCAAATAATCATGCGTTAAGAACCAAGTTGATGTGTAGGAATTAATTTATTAAACTTCCTTTCGAATCGTTAACTAGTTTTTCTAAACCTATTTCTCTTATTTATAAACTAGCATTCGTGTTTAAACTTAGTTATTTTGATTACTATTATCGATTCCTTTCGAATACCGATAAACTATATCAACTAAAGACCGGATGAATATTTCGTCCAATATTTTAGCAAATTCTTGAGTTCTTTTCAAATACCCAAGTTTTATACCAATAAAGAATATATGTAATCTAATAACATGATTAAAGCTTAAACCAAAATGAATTTCCAATTAACCAAACACATCTATCAAACATTTCACACCCAAAATCAATCAAAACATACGATCACATATCCAAGCAAACGATTAAGAAATTAGCTACTAATAATTGAAATTAAACATGAATGATAAGAAAAGTTGAAAATGATACCCAAATTGAAATGAAATTAAAATTGATTGTATGAATGTAATGACAATTGGAATGATCTTTGATTCTTAAATGGTGAATTGTCAATATAATTTTTTCTCCAAGGCTCCAAGATGCTCCCAGTTCCTTCTGTGTGTGATAATTTTCGTCTCCCTTCGATTTCCAGTAATAATGGCCAAGAGAAACTCTCCAATACACATCATTGATTGCCTTAACTCAAAAAAAGAAAATTGTCTGACACCCCCACTGCGGCGCAGTGGGCACCCAGTCCAATTCCGTTTTGTTTTGTTCCTTTTTCTCGCGTTATCTTCGCACATCTTGACGTTATATTCTCCATTCCAATGCTTAACACCTAAATACGTAATTTTACACAAAATGTAAGATAATGGGCTCTGTCCATCACGTTTTAGACTAAAAACATAATAAATATCGCGAATAAAAATGTATATAATTGAGCGATATCACTTGGTAATGTACAACATAATAAAACATTAAATAATTTTAGGGTTTTGCTGCTGACAACCCTAAGAATTGTCATCAACATATAATTATTTGCATTGTGTGATTGTACTATCTAAAAAGGAAGAGCGATCCCCCAACTATAGGGGTTGGTTTAGAAAAGGAACATAGCTTGTGTATGTCATAAACTTGACACATTATTCTTTTGTGTACCCCATACTCTCAAAATTCTATACAGTACTATAAAATGACTAATTTTTTTCTATTAAATACCGTGTGTTACCGTTTACCTTCAAAATGCTTATGTGTAACAGATTAATGACGTTTTTTGTCCAAATAAACTGGCACATAGAAGTACAGGTGGCACTGCATTTGACCTAATTTTTACGATACCCTATTCAACCCAAAACACACCAAACATTCCTCCATTTTATTTTCATACTAATCAATTCAAAGATAATCTTTAAAGTTTAAACCCACAATTTACAATACAATAATAATCGATCGAAAATAAACCACGATATAACACCTACCACCACCCACCACCATCTTCTCCTACCACCCACCACCACCACCGCCCATGAACTTCGACATCACATGTTCGTCTTCGTGTTCATCATCCCTCATTGTCTTCGTGTTCATCATCCTTGTCCGTTTCGTTGAGTTAGATTTTAAACTTTTGGATCTTGAAATCGGTCGGAGATTGGGACGACTTCGTCTTCGTGTTAATCATCCATGTTCATCATCACCATGACACCATTTCTTGAACTTTTAAATGATTATGTTGTCACATAAGTATCTTAAAATCGATCGGTTAGTAATTCAGACTTTTGGATCTAGATTTTGCTTTGAAAATCTAAATTTGACTTTTATAAATTAAGGAAATAAAATAATAGAGACATCATATCCTAAATAAATATATCTGAGTGATAGTGTTAGTAGTGAATGGCTCATACACATAGCCCATTAACCCCCTAAACACATAACCTGACTTACAAAAGCTTGCCTGCTATCTCCTAGCTCCGGCCCTTAGGCTCCGGCGTCCGGACACAAGACTCCGGCGTCCGGACACTTGGCCTCAGCATCCGGACACAAGGCTCCGACGTCCGGAAACTTGGCCCTTGGCCCCGTGTCCGGGAGATTTGGCCCCGGCACCGAGAATCAGGCCCCGTGTCCGGGAGATTTAGCCCCGGCACCCGGGCTTCGGCCCCGTGTCCGGGAGATAGGCCCCGGCACCCGGGAGTTAGGCCCCGTGTCCGGGAGTTTGGCCCCGACGCCCGGGAATTAGGCCCCGTGTCCGGAAACCTGGCCCCGACACCAAGGCTTTGGCCCCGGCACCCGGGAGTTAGGCCCCGTGTCCGGAGTTTGGCCCCGGCGCCCGGGAGCTAGGCCCCATGTCCGAGAGATTTGGCCCCGGCACCGTGTCTGGAAGAAAGGCCCCGTGTCCGGAGATTTGGCCCCGGCACCCGGGCTCCGGCCTCGTATCCAGGAGGCTTGCCTCAGCGCCCGACACTCGTGACCCGGCGTCCGGAGCTCGTGACCCGGCATCCGGCACTCGTGTCCCGGCGTTCGGCACTCGTACACCAGGACCCGTCATCCGACACCAGGCTGTTAGTTATGTCCCGAGACGTTTGGTGTCCGACACTCACACTCTCGGTCCGACACTCTGGAACCTATACTTATACTTTACATCTAGTAAGTATAGTATTCCTCTAAACCAACACTAATGCCTTGGGATGCCTCTCGTAGTATAATGCTCCTGACATCCTACCGGTCAGACACTCAAGCCTAATCCTTGAGTGTAACCGTTAGAGCATTAATAAAGTTATATAATGATATAGACGTTAATACCCGTTGGAATCCTATTGATGAGCCATAAATGGTCATCATTGCCATACGTTGTTGATGCCTGGTAGTGTTGGGTATAAATACTCAACACTTCAAGTTTTGGACACATCTTCTCCACTCTCATACTTGCACACATTATCTATACCTATACACTTCCCGCAGTAAACATATTCCGATCATCTTTCTCCAACCAGCCACTTGACCACCTTAGGCTCGCCAAGAGCTTGATAGGTTCGCACTGCTAAGCAGGAGGTCAAGGGGTTGAATCCCAAACACCCAAGTTACTGAGCCTGTCAATCCTTGCACTAACATTGGCGCCATCCGTGGGACACGTTTTAGCAACAGTGTCTCATTTCATTTCTATCTTTTTTCATTTCATTTCTTAGTTTCACCAAAAAATTTTCTTCTCCATGGAAGGCAATTCCTCATCACAAATCGGTTCACTTAAGACAAAGACAACCACCAATACCCCATCCACCACCCCACTAATTACATATACATGGCGCAGGAAGAAACTACATCTCGCAAAAGGAAGGCATCAGTCCTTCAGGATTGGGTGATGGAGCCTATTTGCTTTCCACCAATTGAAACTCCTTCCATCAACCATGTAGTAATACAAATCAGGTTAGCCAACTATGAAGTGAATAAGGCATATGTTGATACAGGGAGCTCAATGGACATTATTTATGTCCACTGTTTTAGGAAGCTCCCTGAAAAAGTACAACATTCAAAGCGTCCAACACAATTCCATCTAGTGGGGTTTTCAGGTGAGACGCATTGGCCAATCGGAGAGGTAGCAATAAACATGATGTTAGGAGAATATCCACACTATAGGTTAGAAATGATTAATTTTGCAATCATTGATGCACCATCGGCCTACAATGTCCTACTGGGCAGGCCTGCATTACAAAAATTTGGAGCAATTCCATCAACCATTCATGGCATGATAAAGTTCCCTACCCCAGCTGGCATAGCCACAGTCAGGGCTAGAACGTCATGGCCTAAAGAGTGCAAACAGGTAGAGAAACCAAAACTGGTAGAGGGTCCCAAAAGTGATCCGGCAATGGAAATCATTGATGGTCCGGAACAAAAAGTTATTATTAATAAAAATTTCCCTGAACAACCAGTGACCATTGGTTCACAACTCCCAGCACAGACAAAGACTAAACTCATAGCGTTACTAGAATCAAACCTTGATGTCTTTGCATGGCAGACATCAGACATGACTGGTGTCCCAAGGGAACTAGCAGAGCATTCCCTAAACGCGAATCCCAATATTGTGCCAATCCGACAGAAAAAACGAGGCATGGCCCCGGATCGTAGTAAATATGCATGTGACCAAGTAAACAAAATGGTCGAAGCAGGGATTGTCAGAGAGGTAAAATACCAAACTTGGATTGCTAATCTAGTTATGGTAAAGAAGGGAGATGGTTCTTGGAGATTATGCGTTGATTTCAAAGACATCAACAAAGCTTGTCCAAAGGACAACTATCCTTTAACAGAAATCGATTGGAAAGTAGAATCCTTAGATAGATTTAGACTCAAATGCTTTTTAGATGCATATAAAGGTTATCACCAAATTTGTATGAAAAAAGGTGATGAAGACAAAACAGCTTTTCACACATACCAAGGCATATTTTGTTTCCAAAAAATGTCATTTGGCTTGAAAAACGCTGGAGCAACCTATCAACGTCTAATAGATGAAACTTTCAAAAATCAAGTGGGAAGGAACATAGAAGCCTATGTAGATGACATAGTTATCAAAAGCAATACGGAAGACATCATGTTGGCTGATATCCTGGAAACTTTTCAAACATTACGTAATATTAACATGAAGCTTAATCCATCCAAGTGTAGTTTTGGCATGGAGGAAGGAAAATTCTTGGGACATATTGTTACACCTAATGGCATCAAAGTCAATCCTAAGAAGGTTCAGGCAGTCATTGACATGCCATCTCCTTCCACCAAAAAGCAAGTCCAAAGCCTAAATGGCAAGCTAGCAGCACTTAGCCATTTCTTGTCCAAAGCCGTAGATCGATCCCTCCCTTTCTTTAATACCTTAAAGGGATGCATTCGGAAAAAAGACTTCTCATGGTCTGAAGAAGCAGAAGTGGCATTTCAATAAATGAAGAAATTCATGGCCAATCTCCCAACACTCACGGCTCCAATAGCCGGGGAGACACTAACTATATACTTGGCTGCTTCCAAGGAATGTGTAAGCGCAATTTTAGTAGCCCAAAGGGGCGACTCACAAATGCCGATCTATTTCATCAGTAGGGCACTGAAAGGCCCAGAGGTTAATTATCCATGTTTGGAAAAATTGGCACTCTCTTTGGTTCATGCGTCTAGACGTTTGAGGAGATATTTTCAAGGACATCCCATCCAAGTGCTAACAGACAAACCAATCAAACAAATATTGGGAAAACCAGAAGTGTCGGGACGATTAGCAAAATGGGCAATTGAACTGGGAGAACATGAAATTTCTTTCCAACCTCGAAACTCGATGAAAGGACAAATCTTGGCAGATTTCCTGGCTGAAATCAAAGGAATGGAAGAACCAAAGGATCCATTAGTGGCAGACAGCCCTCCTTGGACCCTCTTCACAGATGGCGCATCCAGCCTAGAAGGGTCAGGAGCTGGCCTCATACTCACAGATCCAGACAAAAACGAGTATACCTACGCCCTTAAGTTTGACTTCCCGGCAACCAACAATGAAGCCGAATATGAAGCTCTCTTATCAGGGCTACGAATAGCTAGAAAGATGGGAGTTTAAAATATAGAAGCTTTTTGGACTCCCAGTTGGTAGCTAATCATATCAATGGTAGCTATGAAGCAAATCAAACTTCCATGCAACAATACTTGGAAGAAACCAGAAAACTCATTTCGGACTTCTCAAAATTTACCATAGAGCAAGTGCCAAGAAACCGTAACAAGATAGCAGATGCATTGAGCAAACTTGCAGCATCCTCCTTCGCCCACCTCAAGAAAGAATTGTTGGTGGAAGTCCTAACTGAGAAATCCATAGTGCCAACAAAGGAAGTGGCCGCAATAACGGAGGAAGACTGTTGGATGACTCCAATAAAAAACTTCCTTCAGAATGGACAACTCCCGGAAGACAAACAACTAGCAAGGAAAATCAGAATGAAGGCACCAATGTATCTCCTCATAGACAAATACCTATTTAGGAAGTCTTTTTTGGGTCCACATCTAAGATGTGTCGGCCCAACACAAGCAAAGGATCTAATTCAGGATGTACATGGTGGAAGTTGTGGCATGCATGCAGGCCCTCGTTCGGTAACCACTAAGGTCATGAGACTTGGATACTTTTGGCCATCCATGCACAGAGATGCAAAGGAAGAAATTGAAAAATGTGAATCATGCCAAAAACATGCGTCAGTCTCAAAAATGCCAAAGCAGGACCTCATTCCAGTGACTAGCGCATGGCCATTTTACAAATGGGGAATCGACATTGTCGGACCATTCCCCCCTGGAGTAGGCAATGTTAAATACCTTTTAGTGGTTGTGGACTATTTCACAAAATGGATTGAAGCTAAGCCCTTGGCAACTATCACCGGGCCTCGAATGACAAGCTTCGTTTGGGAACATTTAGTATGTCGCTTTGGAGTTCCACACGTCCTAGTCAGTGATAATGGAAAACAATTTGCAGATAATCCATTTAAGACTTGGTGTCAGGATATGGATAATCAACAACGATTTACCTCAGTGGCACACCCACAAGCTAATGGTCAGGTGGAAGTCATGAACAAAGCAATCGTCAAGGGAATTAAGGCCAGATTGGGAAAATATGCAAAGGCATGGGTAGACGAAATCCCAGGCATTCTTTGGGCACATAGAACTTCCCCCGGCAGAACTACATCTGAAACCCCTTTCAGCCTAGTCTATGGCACTGAGGCAGTTATCCCACCAGAACTTACAATCCCTACTCACCGGACCCTTCATTTCAATCCGAAGCTAAACGAAGAAGCCCTAAGGGAGAACTTGAATATCATCGAGGAGCGAAGAGAAATATCTCTCATCCGTCAAGCAGAAATCCATAGACAGATGGCTAAGTATTATAACCAAAGAGTCCGACACACATCTTTCAAAGTGGGAGATCTCGTATGGCGGAAGAATGAAGCTAGCAGGACCGAAAACTTGGGCAAGTTGGGTCCCACATGGGAAGGCCCATATAGTGTCCTTGAAGCACATGGAACTGGCTCCTACACCCTGTCTGACTTAGATGGACAACCATTACCCATGACATGGAATGCAATGAATCTAAAAAGGTGCTACGTTTAATATTTACATATTATTGTTGATTGTCAGCACTTACAACCACAACACCCGTCAGAATGTGCCTAGCCAACAGTTGTTTCAATGCCGGAAGTTTAAAAAAAAAAAAAAACCTGAACAGCCGGCCAGTCCGGATGTCTCTACAACATGGTACACCTTGACAATCAACAACTAGCCAAGTCTGGATATCTGGTAAATCTGGCAAACTTTGGTATTTGGCCATCTCACTCATCAGGGACTTGGCCACACCATAAGAAAACACTCTTCAAAGAGTCATTCACAGAAATGCACCTCAAAATACAAAGTGGTCTGATCTATGTATCCCACAAGACAACAAACCTGATGCACCACCCCAAACTACGTTTGGAGGGAAATTTAGCAAAAGGCACATATAGACATCTTCAGTCTACGCCAAACATGCAATCACATATTCGTCTTTTTACCTACCGGGAAAAGGCAAGCACTTCTCATTGGGAAGCGACATCACTCGCGAGTAAAACAAATTGAAGGTTAACCAACAAAAGTGCCATCGGCACGATATGAAATATACATGAGATGCCAACATCTAGCTAAGTCATCGGCATACAAAAGAACCATAGGTACTCAAATGAGTGTCATAGACACAATTCAGTATAATTACTCTTACGCACACCCAAGATGGTGTGACACAACATCCAAGATAACAGGTTAAAAATGTGTTATTGGCTTGATCACCCAATAAAACATTATTTTTCAAAGACACATTGGACATGGCCTCGGTCACAACTACTCAAGGCAACCTCAAGCGGCCAAGAAAGGCATGGCCAAAGAATCGTCGGAAGAGACAATAAGAACAAAAAAAGTTAGGCTTCAAAAAACCATTTTAAAACCTAACTGGGGGGCATGATAGTGTTAGTAGGGAATGGCTCATACACATAGCCCATTAACCCCCTAAACACATAACCTGACTTACAAAAGCTTGCCTTCTATCTCCTAGCTCCGGCCCTTAGGCTCCGGCGTCCGGACACAAGACTTCGGCGTCCGGACACTTGGCCCCAACATCCGGACACAAGGCTCCGGCGTCCGGACACTTGGCCCTTGGCCCCGTGTCCGGGAGATTTGGCCCCGGCACCGAGAATCAGGCCCTGTGTCCGGGAGATTTGGCCCCGGCACCCGGGTTTCGGCCCCGTGTCCGGAAACCTGGCCCCGGCACCAAGGCTTTGGCCCCGGCACCCGGGAGTTAGGCCCCGTGTCCGGGAGTTTGGCCCCGACGCCCGGGAATTAGCCCCCGTGTCCGGAAACCTGGCCCCGGCACCAAGGCTTTGGCCCCGGCACCCGGGAGTTAGGCCCCGGCGCCCGGGAGCTAGGCCCCGTGTCCTAGAGATTTGGCTCCGGCCCCGTGTCTGGGAGAAAGGCCCCGTGTCCGGAGATTTGGCCCCGGCACCCGGGCTCCGGCCCCGTATCCAGGAGGCTTGCCTCAGCGCCAGCCACTCGTGACCCGGCGTCCGGAGCTCGTGACCCGGCATCTGGCACTCGTGTCCCGGCGTTCGACACTCGTACACCAGGACCCGTCATCCGACACCAGGCTGTCATTTATGTTCCGAGACGTTTGGTGTCCAACACTCACACTCTCGGTCCGACACTCCGGAACCTATACTTATACTTTACATCGAGTAAGTATAGTATTCCTCTAAACCAACACTAAGGCCTTGGGATGCCTCTCGTAGTATAATTCTCCTGACATCCTACCGGTCAGACACTCAAGCCTAATCCTTGAGTGTAACCGTTAGAGCATTAATAAAGTTATATAATGATATAGACGTTAATACCCGTTGAAATCCTATTGATGAGCCATAAATGGTCATCATTGCCATACGTTGTTGATGCCTGGTAGTGTTGGGTATAAATACTCAACACTTCAAGTTTTGGACACATCTTCTCCACTCTCATACTTGCACACAGTATCTCTTGACCGGAATACCTATACACTTCCCGCAGTAAACATATTCCGATCATCTTTCTCCAACCAGCCACTTGACCACCTTAGGCTCGCCAAGAGCTTGATAGGTTCGCACTGCTAAGCAGGAGGTCAAGGGGTTGAATCCCAAACACCCAAGTTATTGAGCCTGTCAATCCTTGCACTAACACTGAGCTTTCTTTGAAATTAGTTGTATTTCTAAATTAAATAATAGAGTATTCTTCTTCGTGTTATTATCTGAGATTTTTTGTTGAATTTAGTTATATTTTTTGAAATGGAATTTGACGTGTAAAGATTAGAGAATAAAATAGTGACATGGCATAAATGTAGAAAAGTCAAGGTTTGAAAAAAATGAATATAACCGGTTACCTATTATAAAGGTTACACGTGCTACACAATAAATAAAATTAGTCATTTTGTTGTATTCAATAGAAGTTTTGAGAGTATGGGGTACACAAAAAATATCGTGTCAAGTTGGTAACATATACAAACTATTTTCCTATTTTATAAATATACAAGATTATAAAACATTCAATAATTATTTATAGGGGTTTTCTATAATGTGCTGTCAGGATCAATAGATTTAATATAAACCCAACACACGTTGAATAGAAATCTTGATCTATCAAAGAAGTTTAGCAGCGGATAAACACTTTGATATTATAAGTTTATTGATCAAACGAATATTGTTTATTGAAAGTATATGAACAATAACGAATACCAAAGTTTAAGCGTCAATATATTAACCGTTAAGGAATGATTAACATACGTGTTTTTCTTAATACAAAGATCTATGTATATATAGACCTTGAGGCTAATCTAGCTAATCTAGAAAACGACTTTACAATCACAATTGTATTATGACTACAATCACAGTTGCATCATAATCACAATTGCTACAAATAAGGAAGAGATAATTACATAAATAATCAATAATTATCTAAACTATACTTGCAGTATTAATGAGAAGCGGACAATAGTAATTGGCTTCAACATTAGTAACCATCAGTCTTCAAAAGCATTAACAAGTTACATGCAGTAGTAATTGTCTTCATGCAATATTAACTGTCTTCATGTAGTATTAACTTGAGCAGTATAAATGAGCAGTACTAATGAGCAGTGTTAATGAGATTAAACTATTTAACTAACAGTTTAACCCCAACAATCTCCCCCTAACTTGAACTTTGATTTCTCATTAAAGTACCAAGTTTTTATCAAGATTAATTACATAACAATGATGATTTACAAAACTACTTGTTAATACTTCTCCTTTTAGCTTCCCTTTCTTCCTTCATCCTTTGTTGTTCTTCATTTCTCTGGAGTACCATCATCTAAATCAAGTCATTAGCCATCTGGGAGGTTCTAAGAGCAAAGAACCTTATGGTGATCATTTCATATAGGGTTCCTAAATCCAAGTTATACCTTCTGTCAACCAAGTAAAACCTGATAACACCCTGTCTTCTAATAATTGAATGGACTCCGCACCTTTCATACAAATACCATCTGACCACTGGATCATGTCCTTCTCCTCTATAAAATACAATGCTTATCATTTTCTCATAAGGAGAAAACATTCCATTGAGCCAGTCAAGAGCATGATCTGTACTAGAACATGAGCCTCTGTTCTGAGAATATTTTCTAACTCCATTTTCATACAGTTTCTCAACATTTTGTCTTGAAAACTCTCTAATCATCATATAGAAAGCTGCCATTGTATACTTCTTATTATCATCCCTTGTCACCACATAAGTTGTTCTGTTTTCACCCCCAACATATTCCCAGTCTATGATTTCAGGAAGATCAACAGCCAAAGGTTCTACATGAATACATTCTTCAGGAATAATCAAGGCTGAGCAGTCATCATGTGAGATCTCCACATCTCCCTCCTTTTATACAATTGCTGATGGATCAACTAGAATGAATTGATTTGAAGCTGTAGTTGATTCATCAATTGGTACCTCAGGCTGAGTGGTTTCAACTGTAACTGGTTCTTTTTTAGCTGTTGTTGATGCAGTTGTTGACACTTCCACTCTTGGTTTCTTTCTGGGTTGCTTTGAAGAAATATACTTCTTCCTTTTTTGTTGCTCAGGTTGAGTAACAGATTGAGATTAAATAGGATTGGGAACTAAATTTCCATGTGTGATTACAGTAGCTCCAAGTTCATGAGCTCTCTTTGAAAGCCTTTCCAATTCATATCTTTCTTTTTCTTCTTGCCCATTCAACCTAGCAGCCTCTTCCTTGTCCTTCTTTCTTTCCTTTTCAAACAAGCCCAAATTATTCCCAAAGCTCATAGGCCCTAAAGATTTTCCACTGTAACCTCTAGCCTTCAGATAATTCATGAACTTTTGCTTGTCTGTTAGTATCTTCTCCTTCTTAAGTGTCTTCTTCACAACCAATTGAGACTTCTTTGTAGCTTCAGCTTTTTGTATCTTTGCAAGCTTCTTGTTGTGTTCAGCTAGCAAAGCAATTCTCTCTTTCTCCTCCCTTGATATTCTTTCAAACTCTCTTCTTCGAAGCTCAACATGCACTTCCCTTGTTGTTTCAGGATCACCACCCACATCAACAGTTTCAGAAGCTAGCTGCAAGGCAACCAACTCATCCAGTTTGATCTTCTTAGCAGCTTCTGATGTCTTTCTGTCTTCCTCTATCAACACACCTTTACCTTTACCTTTAATTCCAGAGTCAGTTAGATTCACCCTTCTGCTTCCAATATATTGAGTCCTAGGTATGTTGATCTGTCTAGTGACAGGATGGATTATTGGAACTACTCCAAATCTTGCTGTTGGATCCAGAACATAATCTTCACCTTCAACTATCTTAGACCCTTCTTCTTTAGTAGGGATAACCACTCCTTTTTGTTTAGGTCTTTTTGCTTGTTTTGGTTTCCTCTTTTGAATGATGTCACTTTTAATCTTCAACAATTCCTCAGCAAGATTCCTCTCCTCCACAGATGGTTCTTAAACAATAGGAATTGTGGGTGTTGTGGTAGCAGTTGCAGTAGTTGGAAGAACCACAGTAGGAATGGTGGTTGTTGTGGCAACAGTAGAAGGAACAACATTAGGAACAAGCTCTGTCTTTGCAGTAGGAATGACTTCTTCAGTATGAATGGCAGTAGAAACAGTCTATGTAGTAGAAACATCCTCTGTAGAAACAACTGCAACAGTAATGACTTCTTCAGTAGCATTAACTGCAGTATGAACCAACTCTTCAAGCATATTTTTAACCATAGGAACAAGCTCTGTCTCTGCAGTAGGAATGACTTCTTCAGTATGAATGGAAGTAGAAACAGTCTATGTAGTAGAAACATCCTCTGTAGAAACAACTGGAGCAGTAATGACTTCTTCGGCAGCATTAACTGCAGTATGAACCAACTCTTTAAGCATATTTTGAACCATATCAATCACTTCTTCCTGCTCCCCCTTAACTGTTGCACTATCAACCTCCATGTTCTAATGTTCCCCCTCAACCATACTACTACCCACATCATCCTTTTTTATTCTCAACATCCACCTCCTCTTCTTCATTTGTCTCCACTGCTATCTCCCCCTTAACAGTGTCACTTTCATCACTACCTTCTTTTGGATTTTGAGCTTCAACCATCACATCATCAGTAGCAGTAATCACAGTTTCATCACTATCTTTCTCTTTTTACTTCTCCTTCTCAACACTTGCTTCTACCTCCTTAATTGAAGGTAATATTGCAGCACTTCCTCTTGAAGCAGTAGAAACCTCAGAATCCTTTATCTTTATCTCCCCCTTTTTGAAATCATCATTAGCATCATCTGAGGAACTAGAGGAGTCCGAGGGAATAGGAAAAGTACCCACATCTTTCATTGCTGGCCTTTGGTTCTTGAGTTGTGATTCAAGAAGTTGTTGTTGCTGCACCAGCTGAAGAACCATTTGTTTTAAAGATTCTAGTTCTTCTGCATGTTGATCAACTTTGGCAGTGAACTTAAGGCACATTTACATCAATTCTAGATTAGAGTAAACACATCTATCCTCACCCATTTCCTGTTGGGTACCAACAGGTGGAATATCATAGGAAGTAACATACGAAGCCTTCTGCCTAGCATAAGCATCCCCCTCCCCCATGGTTTTTGGGCACCTGGGTCCACTCTCTAAAGCTTCCTCAAAAGAAGCAACTTCAGAGAGTGTTTCCATTGGTTGGGTCTTAATGCCTGTCAAACTGTACTGTGCACCACTAAGTGATGCAACAGTAGTATGAGCCCTTCCAATATGGTCATTCCTCTCCTTAAAGACCACCTCACTGAGCTTGGGAATTAGCTCATTGTGTTCCCATAGTAAAGCCTCACCTGAAGATTGTTCAGACAAGGTGGTTTCAACAATAGGTGCAGGGGTGGGTTTAGACACAAGAGTGTGAGGAGATCTCTTTGCCTTTCTTTTAAATTTATGAAAAACAGGTGGTGGTTGGATGGATGGAGAAGCAAATGGAGTGGATGTTGCAATCATAGGAGGTGTAACAGTAGTAACTAGAGTGGTACTCACAGCAGGAACTGTAGAGGTACCCTCAGTAGTAACAGGGACAGGTGTGGGTTGAGACACAGGTTGAGTACCTTGTCTCTCACCTGTAGTAGAAGTTACTCCCACCATTGTAGAGAACAATGGGGTAACATGCTCAAAATAACCTTTGATTAGCCTCTTCGTATTTGCAAAAACTTTTATACCATGAGATTTGACAGGAAAAACAGTTTGGGTTCTTGAAAGATCCATTATCTCACAGTTTAATAGATGTTGTAGGAATCTTGGATACAACAAAAAATTTTGATCCGGATGGGCCAAGTTCCACAACATCCCATCAAAGATTAGTTTAGAAAATTTGAATGATTGGTTTGTAGCAAGACAGACCATGGCAGTAGCCAAAGAACTGCCTACTTCATTCCAACCATTTCTCTTTTGAGATGGACTGTTGCAAAGTATGCATTAAGAACTTCCATTGAGGGGACAACAAAGTTTTTTGAAAATTAGTTGTTGTGAGTTGCCCCTCATAGCCCATTCTTTGAAAATTTTCAAAAAGAGTTTGAGTGGGTAGAGTAGAAATACCTTATGCATCTTGCAGTTGAAGATGAGTTCTTAATGATGCTTCAGAGACTGCGATCTTTGTGCCATCCACCGTGGCTGTGATTACAGGGGCATCTTCTTCTGAAGAGACAACAACAGTTCTCCAGAAAGTTCTTATGTGTTCTTCATGAATGTCAGGACTGATTGTTAAAGCATTGTTTATGTATGAATTCGTCAAAAAGTCTATGATTGGGTGAAACTCTTGATTCTCCTTTGTTTTTGTCAAATTAACAACCACATTGTGGTCGTCAATGAATTTTAGAGCTGTCATTTGTGTTTGAAAAAGAAATTTTCAGTTGCAACGGATTTGAGAAAAATTGGGGTTCTAGCAGTTTTGTGGATTTTGAAAATTTGAATTCTATAACAAAACCCTTTTATAGGCCAATTTTGGCAACAAGTTGGACATGTTGTGACTCGACGTGCGCCGTATTTTTAAAGTTAGGTCCAATTGGTCACTGCCACGTGTAAAAGTTATTTGCAACTTGAATTTTGACTTGTCAACGCAGTAGTAACAGAGCAATCTATTGTTTAAAAATTACCCTGCAGTACTAACCGTTGCAGTAGTAACACATAACACAATAGTAACTAGGAAAGCAGTAGTAATGACAAAGCGGGCCGTACTAACCAGTCCTGTAGTAGTAATGAAACCACATGCAGTACTAATTAGTCAAGCAGTAGTAATGAGATTACTAGCAGTACTAACCATTCCATCCGTATTAACAAAACTGTTTTCCGTATTAACTAGTCCTGCAGTAGTAATGAAAATACTAGCAGTTCTAATCAGTACCAACAATAGTAATGAAAAACACTTGCCGTACTAATAGTATTTAGTCTAATATGTTGCTACTATTAATGTTCCAGTAGTAACATAGTGCAAAATTAAAAAGTAAAGCACTAATGAACTTTGAAGGTTATTACTGCAGTACCAAAAGGACTTGCATTTATATGAATTAAAGGACTTATTTGGCACTTGTTAAGTCTATGTTGAGCATGCCAATACTGCTAATCAGGAATTTAAATCTTCCCACATCAAAGGCTTTTGTGAGAAGATATGCAAGCTGATTATCAATATGGACTTTTTCAACATGAATTAACTTCTTCTCATTGCAGTCTCTTATAAAGTGGAATTTGATCTCAATGTCCTTGGTCTTGGAATGCTTCACAGGATTATTGATAATGCTAATTGTACTCTTGTTATCAATGTAGATAGGAGTATTTAAAAAAGCATATCCATATACATCATCTGATTTTGAATCCACAATACTTGAGCACAACAACCGGATGCTGCTACATACTATGCTTCTGTTGAGGAAGTTGACACATTTGTTTGCTTTTTGCACTGCCTGGACACCAATCTTGATCCCATAAATTGACATCCACCTGAGGTTGATTTTATATCCAAACTTTCACCACCATAGTCACTATCAGTATAAGCAATTAGTTCAAAGGGAGAATCCTTGGGATACCATAAACCTAGTGTAGGTTTTCCTTTCAAATATCTGAAGATCCTCTTGACTGCATGAAGATGAGACATCTTGGACTTGGTTTGATATCTTGCACATACACAGACTCCGAACATAATGTCAGGTCTTGATGCTGTTAGATACATTAAAGATCCAATCATAGATCTATAATTGTGTATATCTACATCCTTCCCCTTAAGATCTAAAGTCAGTTGCTTATGTGTTTCCACATGTTACTTGCAATCTTTGCCTCCAAGAATCCAAACCTGGTCAAGATGTCTTTCACATACTTGGACTTACTGATAAATAGACCATCTGTCTACTGTTTGACTTGAAGAACAAGGAAGAAGGTTAACTCTCCCATTGAACTCATCTTGAATTTGTTGTGCATTAACTGTTCAAAATCCCCGCACATAGAATCTTTGGTGGATCCAAAGATGATGTCATCCACATAGATTAAACAAGGAGAATATCAGTGTTAACCTTTTTGATGAATAGTGGCTTGTCAATTGTGTCTTTGGAAATTGTTCTTGAGCAGGTAATCAGAGAGAGTTTCATACCAAGATCTTGGTGCCTGATGAAGACTGTAGAGAGCTTTATCCAATTTATACACTAAATGAGGATGTCTAGGATCTTCAAAGCCAGGAGGCTGTCTGACATACACTTCCTCTTCTATCAGTCCATACAGAAAGGCACTTTTTACATCCATTTAAAAAACTTTGAAGCCTTTGTAGGAGGTATAAGCAAGAAAGATTCTGGTAGCTTCCATCCTTACCACATGAGCAAATACATCTTCATAGTCAATCATTTCTTCCTATGTGTATCCTTGAGCTACTAGTCTTGCCTTGTTCTTAATCACTATGCCTCTCTCATCCTTCTTGTTCCTGAAAATCCACTTAGTACCAATTACCTTTCTTCCTTTAGGCAGCTCCACCAATTTCCAGACAATTTGTAGCTTGAATTGTAGGAGTTCTTATTGCATTGCTTCAATCCAGTTTGGGTCTAGGAGAGCCTCTTGGATTTTCTTTGGTTCAAGTTGGGATAGAAAACATGCATATAGACAGGTGTTCAGATCTTTGTGGTCATCCTTCTTAGGCTTGGTTTGACTCCTTGTTTGCATGGATACGTCAAAGTCACCCATGATTTGAGAGATAGGATGGTTCTTGTGGATTCTGGAAGTTGGAACCTTCTCTACCCTTATGGATGCATCCAAGTTTGCTTCATTGGGTTCAGTTAACTCAGATCAAAAGGAAGGAGGGCCAGTACTTTTGGGAGTGAAGGCTTCATCCTCACTATCTTCATCAGCTACCAGTTGTTCCACCCCATTTGAATCAACTTCTATCATGTGAGGGACTCCATTGGATCTGTTTGCAGATTTAGAAATTGGAGTACTTGTTCCATTTGAGCTGCTCTCTTAAGTATTAAAACTGCTTATGTCATCAGGTACCTTGTGGGTAGGGGTGTTCGTTCGGTCGGGTTTCGGGTTAACGGGTTTATTCGGTTTGGATTATTCGGTTTTTTGCCAACTAATAATCCATCCAAAACCAAACCGAATATAGTGACACTCAAATCAAACCATCCAAATAAGGGTTCGGTTTATTTGGTCAGGTTTTGGATCATTCAAATTAAAGTATTTTGAAAATTTTATATAGTTTTATTCGAATAATTATATTATCTGGATGCAAATTTAAACCATTATCAATCCATATTAGACTAATTGGATAAATATATGTATTTAGATTTGGAGTTTGACTATTAGAATATCATTTATATTATATGGATTAGGTAATTAGAAATTTTTTTTTGATAAGAAAATGCTTATTCGGTTTTCGGGTGGGGGCCAATTAATCATGCACAAAACCAAAACCGAACCATTAAACTAACACATTATTCGGTTTCACCCAAAACTCAAACCAAATCCAAATAACCCAATCCAAGTAATCGAAATGATAATTGGACTGGTTGGATTATCCGGTTAATCCAAATAATGAACACCCCTACTTGTGGGATACCTCTTCTTCTATCTCCCTTTCAATAGTGTCATACATATCAAGAGGTTCATCTGTGGAGATTGGATGGTATACATACTCCATTACATCCAGTCTTTCAGCTCCAGTGACTGTTGGTGAAGTTGTAGTGGAATTAGAAGCACGTGAATTACTGAGATTGGAGGGTTGTTTGAGGTCATAGTTGAAGTCCAAGGACTTTGTTAATGCATTAATGTCAAACAACCAGTTTGGTCATTGGCCTTTTGTGTTTGGGGTGTGTTCATTGAAGGAGACATTGACACTTTCTTCAATGATGATTGTCCTATGATTGTATACTCTATAGGCTTTGCTTTGTGAGGAATAGCCAATAAAGTAGCCAACATTAGCTTTGCTTTACCAATTATTTGTTGTTGAATAAGGTTATTTACAGACTGTGAAGTATATTCTAATTTTCCTACATTCAATTTAACCTTTTCTTTTTCCTCATTGATTCTCTTAATTTCTTCCCTAGGTTCCTTAAGTTTCACTAACAAGTCATCTATTTGCCATTCTACAAATTTAATCTTTTCCTGATAGCTTAATTCATTAGCTTTGTAAGATTTGACTTGAGATACCAGGTTTTCTATTCCCCTAGAGGCTGATCTTCTTTGTTCTTCTAATGTTTTAATTGAGTCACAAATAATTTGATTATTATTTCTATATTTAATCATGACCTCTTTACATTCAGGAGGACATAGTTTAGAATTTACCTTTGGTGTGGGAGATGACGATTTAGTGTCCTTGGAGGAAGATGCAATAGCCATAAGTGTTGTATTCTGAGTAGATTCTTCTGCAACTTCACTCCAGTCATAGCCAAAGACATCTTCATTAATGGTAGTAGGAAAGGATGCAGTCGGAAGAACAACTGCAGTAGAAGTAACATATGCAGTAGAAACAGCATCTGCAATAGTATCAACAGCTGCAGTAGAAACATCATCTGCAGTAGTATCAACAGCTGCAGTAGAAACATCATCTGCAGTAGTAACTACACATGCCATTAATGCTTTGTTTTGAATGGTCTTTTCATCTAGATCATTCTAGTCAAAGCCAAACACATCTTGTGTGATCAGGGTTGTCGATGTACTTTCTTGATTGTTCCTTGAATTGTTGGATTTTGATTTGTTTTTGCATTCTCTTGCAAAGTGTCCTAGATCACCACAATCACAACACTTGACTTTCTCTTGTCAAATCCAACCCTGTCATTGCTTTTCGGAGTAAATCTTCTCCCAATTCTATTCCCAAATCTTCTTCCCCTCAATGATAGCATAGCCAGTTGCCACTTGAGATCCATCTCTTCTAAGTCATCTTGATGAACCTGTCTTAAGTCTTCATTGGTTAATCCTGAGCATGAACTTTGTGATAGAAAAGATTCAAAGGACATATCTTATGTGTTGTCATTCTGTGATGTTCCAGCTGGTATGATGAGTGCAACATTAAAAGTATTAATGATGTTGTTGTTGTTGACTGACTTTTTGGCTTCAACTTCAGCTTCAAACACCCTTAAGTCATTATACAGATCATCCAGCTCCATCTCTTCTAGCACATCACGTTGTCTGTAAGATACTGTGTAGATTATCCATTCATCTCCCAGAGATATGAGAAACTTCCTATTCAGATCATCTTTGTCAATCCTTACTCTAGCACTGCTTAACTCTCCTGTAAGCTTCTTGTATCTGTCAAAGGTCCGAGTCATTCTTTCTTCCTTTATGGCTTTGAAGTTTTCATACTCCTGTTTGAGAAGAGCCTTCTTGTTCTTCTTGGTGTTTTTTGTTCCACTGAATCTCTTCTCAAGAGCTTCCCAAAGACTTTGCATCATCATATCCTTCAAATTGTGCTTGATATTCATTAGGAATAGCAATTAGAAGGATACTTAGAGTTGAGGCTTCAAAACTTGTAGATCAGTAGATATTGAGCACCTCCTGTGCTCTGATACTACTTGCCATGATCAATAGATTTAATATAAACCCAACACACGTTGAATAGAGATTTTGATCTATCAAAGAAGTTTAGCAGCGGATAAACACTTTGATATTACAAGTTTATTGATCAAACGAATATTGGTTATTGAAAGTGTCACACCCCGCTTAAAGCGGAAACACGAGGTGTTCCAGTTATTATACCAAGAGTCAAGGATTACAACATTACAACCAATAAACAAAACAACGAATAATATTAATCATGCCAAAAGGTTTACAAAACACAATACAAACTCAAACGTGATACAAAGTCGAATACAAATACAAATCAAATGTCACAAATCGGATCAAAAAGGAATTACATCGAACATAACGAATTCCAAGTACACAAAATATATGATCCAAAACAAGCATGGCATGATCAAACAAATCCTCAAACTCCTGAAAAAGCGTTAAAAACGACATCAACACATGTTGGTGAATTATTCGCAATATTTATAGTATAAGTTGACCCAATAAAAGATTTAATAAGCATGACAAGTTTCAAATAGCATATCTTGATTTATAACCAAAGTGCGAGTATAATACCTAGACTAGTCATACACTGAACCTGACCACACAATATATCCCCTAACGTAAGGCATGTCAAACCAAAGGCAACAAATAATCAAAACGGCCATAACATCCACTCATAGGGACATCCTATCGAGAAATGAGGGTTAGGTCAAACCCATATAGATCTATATATATGAAAACCGTGGGCATAAAGCTTAACAAGTGTATAAGGGGGGCCTCACAAGGCCTAATGACATCTAATCTAAGGCAATACTAATCCATTAGGTAAACAAGATATACATACATGCGACAAATTTAAATACGCTTTCCAGCCCAAAAATAGTAAAATAACAGGGCTACGAATAACTCACAAGATAAGCTCAGCAAAGTATCGGGTAAGATCAATATGGAGATAACACTCTGCCGCCTAAGTGCCCTAAAACAAATATAACATAGTCTAAGTATCTCAATAAATACAGTACGATTTAGCCTTGTCGGTTAAGGTTAATATATAGCGTTTTATTAAAATATTCCAACGATTATCAATTCGAATCAAAATAACGGATCAAAGAGACGATGTTCCGCGCAAATAAGGGCGATAGGAAAGATATTGATATTTCACTTCATAAAAGACAATTAGAAAGGAATGATATTCCGAGCCGAAAATGACTAACAGGAATATCGGTTGAAAGGAATACTGTTACCAAAGTCTTATTGAGATCGACCAAGGTCAACGTCAAAGATGTTGACTTGGTCAAAGACAAAGTCAAAGTCAACAATTTGAAGGAAAGTCAAAGTCAACGTAAAAGTCAAACTTTTACATTTTAGAGAGTTTAAAATATTTTGAATAAAAATAGTTTGAAAACTATTTTAAATGAGTTTAACGAAACAAAAACAATATTTATCATCATTTGAGATTACGATCGCATTTTTGAGAAAGGTATATTTATCAAAAATATATACATTTAGTGAGCATAATAATAATAAATATTATGTTTATGATAGCGATTACGTTTTTGAGTCTAAAAACGTATATTTGTTAATAGTTACTATTTTTACGTATAGTAATATACTTATATGTATTTTAACGTGTTTATATAACGTCTTTTTAGTCAAAAAGTACATAATACTTACGTAAAACGTTCCGATAATTTTAATAAAATTATTTTAGTAAAATCTATACATTTTTATGTCCCATAAACTGAGATTTCAAGATTTTATATTTATTTCGCATTTTAAATTGATTTTAACGTTTTAACGTTTTAAATACGTTATAAGTTTAAATAAATAGCTAAAAATGTCAAATAAATATTACAAGTTCACTTTTATATATTTTTATACTTTATTACAGAATATAAAGTTATGAGAATTTTTATAAAAGTTTTACTTTATAATTTTAACCATTTAAACATTAATTTCGGTATATTTTACGTTATATTTAACCGATTTTTACGTAAAGTTCTGAGTATGGTCAACATTAATACCGTCCAATAATTTCGCTTTTTAATGACGATAAAGATGGTGAGTTCAAAAATATAAAGTTTACATCAAGAAAACGAGATATTAAGATTTTAAGGAAAAACGAGTACTACCGACGTCCTCCGCACAATCTACACGATCTCCGAAAAATCCGAAAGTTTCCGAAAAGTTAAAACTCCTGAAAACGTAGATAACGCAACAAAAACGAAGGTTAACGGGTCAACGGGGTGAAAGAAAAACGAAAACGAAAGTCGAAACGGTAGGAAAACGAGTTGTCTAGGAAACTGACCTGATGGTGTCCGGACAACCAGCCCCGTCACCGGGTAAAAGTGACCCAGCTCGGTCTTGTGTCCGAGCAAACAGCCCCGTCACCGGGTAAAAGTGTCCCAGCTCGGTCTTGTGTCCGAGCAAACAGCCCCGTCACCGGGTAAAAGTGACTCAGCTCGGTCTTGTGTCCGAGCAAACAGCCCCGTCACCAGGTAAAAGTGACCCGACTCGGTCAAAACGCGACCTGGTCCGAAAATAACAAAAAACGGGTTTTTTTGTTAGATACGCTTAGCATGGACTCAAGGGGTTTTAAGGGTGTATAATAACATACTTACAAAGGGTTTTTGGGTGGTTAAAACGTGTGAAAAAGTCCCGAAACTGAATTTGCTCGTTAACGACTCCAAACCGAAATATGAAGATGAAACTTGATTGTTGGCTTTAAAGCTTGAATATTTGTGATGTGTTGGACTTGTGTCTCTTCCAGAGATATAAAACTAAGATGGGAGAGGGAGAATGAAGAGAGTAAAAGAAATGGGAGAGAGATGGGTGAGTTTGTTGTGTAAGTTGTTGATGATAAAAAAAAAGAGATAAAAGGGAGTTTGCTTGGGTCAAAACAAGAGGAATGGCAGGAAAAAAGGAGTTTTCATTGAGATCTACAATCTCATCCAAGTTCCCAAGACATTAACACCAAAATAGGTGAGTTTTGTCAACTAATACAAAAGTTAACCCATGGCTAACCCTCTTTAGTAAGTCCACACCATGGCTCAAGCCATTCCACAGCCCCATGGCTCACTCAAGTCGGTTAGAATGCAAGAAAAAAGTTTGGTTGCAAGTTTGGTTAAGTTTTGGTTAAAAAGGACTAAATTTGTAAAAGTTAGTTACTGTTAAAGGACTAACTTTGTAATAGATTTAGTTAGAGGACTAACTTGTAATAGATTAAGTTAAAGGACTAACTTTGTAATGAAATTTTGAAATATAATTTTCTTAACCGACGATTACGGCGTAAACACCCTACTTTAATAACACGAGAACACTAACTATTCGGCACTTAGACGATTATAAAGCTTACGTCTCGAGAGACGAAGTAATAAAACCCATAAAACCCGACTCAAATATACAAAACGTGAGTAAATATAAAGCGAAATGCAAGGGTCGAAATAATTGCGAATAAAAGAATAAATAACCTCGAAAAGACGGGTTGTCACAGAAAGTATATGAACAATAACGAATACCAAAGTTTAAGCCTCAATATATTAACCGTTAAGGAATGATTAACATACGTGTTTTTCTTAATACAAGGATCTATGTATATATAGACCTTGAGGCTAATCTAGCTAAGTTAGAAAACGACTTTACAATCACAATTGTATTATGACTGCAATCACAGTTGCATCATAATCACAATTGCAACAAATAAGGAAGAGATAATTACATAAATAATCAATAATTATCTAAACTATATTTGCAGTAGTAATGAGAAGCGGGCAGTAGTAACTGGCTTCAACAGTAGTAACCATCAATCGTTAAAAGCATTAACAAGTTGCGAGTTGGATACCTAGGTTTACCAAAAAAAAAAAAAAAAAAAAAAAAAGCATTAACAAGTTACATGCACTAGTAACTGTCTTCATGTAGTAATAACTTAAGCAGTATTAATGAGCATACCTAATAAGCAGTATTATTGAAATTAAACTATTTGACTAACAGTTTAACCCCAACATGTGCATATATTATTAATTAAACAATAATTAAACTTCAACTTTGTATTTTAAATATAAAAAAGCATTTAATATGTGTTTAATTAAGAAAATTTTGAGTTTAATCAATATATTTTTGAAAAAATTATAAACAACCATTATTAGTTCTTATAATTTTATTAGATACCGCCTTTAGAATGATCATTATCAAAATCCTAAAAATCTGAGTTTAATGATAACCACTGGTCTCTAAGAAGTAAATTCATTTTATACTTGAACATTGTGAAATGACACCATAAATGTAAACCCATCTAGAGTATTAACTTAAGCAATTCAATAACATTATTTACAACTTTATATAATCTTTTTAGGCATCTAGCTAGCATGTTAGTTGTATACTGTAATATGTTT
Organism: Senecio squalidus; assembly: GCA_910822075.1. Classification (NCBI taxonomy): domain Eukaryota; kingdom Viridiplantae; phylum Streptophyta; class Magnoliopsida; order Asterales; family Asteraceae; genus Senecio; species Senecio squalidus. Next base: position 50,878,564 of record CAJVGC010000432.1, read on the forward strand.
TCGAGATTATATATATTGACATATATTTGGTATATTAAAACCCTACATCTTAAGTTAAATGTTGCATTATTATATATCTTAAAGAACTAGAAGATAAAAATTTATGAGTCCACTCAATGACATCTATATTCCAAAAGCAAGAGTTACATTCTATTAAATAGATTAATCAAAACATATCTGACATACAATAATCCATGTAAAATATGGTATATAAGTGAACTAAGATAGATAAATAATGAGGAAACTAAACCCCAAAGACATAATCAACAAATCAAAAACTCCATAACAAGCATCCAAACGTAAAGACTCGACACAAACATGTAAATACTAACAAGCAATCAATTAAACGACAAAGACACAAATGCTATTTATATTAAACTCTAAGCTTCTTCATATGACCTTCGTTCGCTAGCTTGAACACTCTAGCCTGAGCTGCGGCAGCCTTGTTGGACCGGACTGCGGCCAAGAAACTGTCTCTTACATGGCTGGTTGTGTAGGGAAAGTTCTTGTTGACCATGGAGTTTAGTAGGGAAGCAGTTCCTTCCCTGTAGAGTGCACCAATGCCGTCGGTTCTAGTGTTTGAAAGTGCTTGAACCAAGTTCAGATTTGCTCCGGTTCCTGGAAGAGGTCCTGGAAGAGTTCCTACACCGAAAGCTGAGCCGATCGTTGTTCCATACCAACCAAACAGTCCCCATATGATGGTGGGGTGGTTCCTCCAGAAACTATAGTCATAAAAAATATTATGTATTCAGAAATTTATTCAAAAATGTTTGCATACTATACATTGTTATATATATATTTGATATCGTCATATCACACACTTAAAAGTGTTAAGATTTTCTTTAGAAAAAACATGCACGATAAATAACCAGATCTAAATCATATACTTAAAGATATGAAAAATCTAGATTTACATTTAATTATGTACCTTTTCCATGTCTCATAAATGTGTAGAATCTTTTATATATATTTTCAAGACACTTGTAAAGTGTGAGTGTTTATTATTAACTGACACTACCAAAATTTTTGAAATATTTGTACATGATTATAAATGTGACAAATATTCATTACTTTTAGGTGTATACATAATCTTACAAAGATTCAACATACTTACTGTATAGCATAATTATAGTGACTTACTCGCATGGACCACCAATAGGGGGTGAGTTGGGGTCAAATGGAGGTGACGACGGAAATGGAAGACCAGGAGTCATAGGAGGAAGTACGGTCGGTGGAGATGAAGGCACAGCCGGTGTGCTGCCGCCGCCACCGCCACTAGACGGTGGGCTGTAGTGGTAAGTTGGAGGAGCTGGTGAAGGGTTGTGATGGCTAGGAGGAGAAGGATCAACATGCCTTGGTGGTGAACGAGGTGAAGGGTTTCCACAGTTAGGCGGGGTTCTTCCATGGTGATGACCACCTCCGTGAGGGGGTGAATGATGAACCGGTGGTGAGCTTCCTCCCGAGCCATGACTAGGTGGAGACCTTCCTCCTGAGCCATGACTAGGTGGCGACCTTCCTCCTGAGCCATGACTAGGTGGCGACCTTCCTCCTGAGCCATGACTAGGTGGTGAGCCATAACTAGGTGGTGGACTAGTTTGGTAAACTGCAAAATAACAAGCAAACGAACCGTAAGTGTTTTTTTTGAAAGATAAATATAATCACACAAATTATAGAACACTAATATACACACAATTTTCACTAAGTGAACATGAACCCATAACCTGTAAGTGTTTTTTTTTAAAAGATAAATATAATCACACAAATTATAGAACACTAATATACACACAATTTTCACTAAGTGAACGTGAACCCATAACCTTTAGGTTCATATGTTACCATGATACCGCTAGACCATAGGTCTGTTGGTACAAGATGCAAGTGTTTGAAATGTTAAATATACATGTAATCAACTTTTATGTACATATATACGTAGAATATATAGTGAATGTTGTAGTACGTACCTATGGGTGGAGATGGGACAACGGGTGGAAGGACGGCAACGGGAGGAGATCCGATAGTTGGGTCGATAGGAGGAGATCCGATAGTTGGGTCGATTGGAGGAGATAAGATACTAGGGAACGGAGGAAAGAAGAAGTTCTTTTGATCTTGAAGGGAAGAAGAAAACACCAAGTTTTGGGATAACAAAGTTGCAACAAGACCCAAAATAAGCAAACAATGGGTGCTTTGAGTTCTTCTTGGTGTCTCCATGGTAGCTAGAGATAGTAGTGATGAGAATGATAAAGGGTTTGGACTGATTTATATAAAGATGGAGTTATGGATGAGTGAGAATGGGTAGTTGATGTTTTGCAGTATGCATTTAAGACCCTATTCATTGCTCTCCATTTTTTCTTCACGAAAATTTAACAAGTGTTTTTTCCTTTCTCTCAATCATGTACAACAAATTCAAAATCTTATTTGAGTTAGGTGTCTGTGTTTAGGTTGTTGTTGCCAACGCGTTCACAGTTAACCTATGTACTTGAGTCAAGACCCGAGTTTGAACTTTTGAATTGGGAACCTTTTTGGTACCAATTGAGTATATGTAACCAATTGACGATGCAGAGATATATCATATCTGTTGGATACTACATGTAACGTGACATAATCGAAGATGTAGATCGGAATAAGTATTGATAATACGATAAACCCTTCTTTTGATTCCATTATAATAGTTTGAGAGGTTAATTTCTTGTTGTTATTGAGCTCTTGTGTTGTAATCCTTTGTATGACTTTTCTGTTCACTACATTTCCCAACAAAAAGTTTGGCGAAAGTTCTTTGTTACGGGGTTCTTTACCACATGAAGTTTAGTTGTGGCGTAGATTTATTGTCGTCTAACTTATTTTCTGAAAGTTAAATATTATAGTAAAGATCTAGCAAGACACCAGAGGGGCACGATTCAATGCAAACACTCCTACAAAACCATCTATATAGACATCCAAACACAGCCATAACATAAAATAGCACTTGACATTAAAAATAAACCTAAAGATATGGACAGAACATAGTAATGATTCATTAACAAGCCCATACAGACGGGAAAAAAATATACCTAAAAGGGCACCAACAACTTAGTAAATAAGAATAGAAATGCTGAGATCCGTTTGTTTATAAATTTTTACATGTTTAGTTATGTTTTGGTATATGAATAATGGGACACACACACACATATATATATATGGTAAATGACCAGCACGTTGTTTCTTTCAGATTGTCTTTTTATAAAACTTCATTTTTACATTTCATAAAAATGTTAATTACATATAACGCCGCTGACCAGTTTACCGGTATTACATCGTTAGAGAAAACGCCGACACTATTGGAAACATGATTATATTCAGAAAAGCCTCATATTTAACCTCCACAATTGCCCTTAGGCGGATCCTTGAGGTTCTTTAATTCAACAATGTTGTGAAAGTTTGTAGCTTTAGTGTTATATTGTGAAAACATAAAACGTGGAATTGGCCATGTAAACGTTCCTAACATTCACAATATTTTTGATAACCTTGAAGATTTATTAAAAATATCACTAGGATGCAAACTCTATCATATGGAAGCTATTGATCAAGAATGTTTGGACATGATCGAAGGTTGTTGCAGCATTGTCTTGTGTTGTTCGTCTAGAGTTTGCTTTAATTTGTAATAATGAAATAATGAACCTGCCACAACCGAGGGTGCTTAGATATGTGGTTTGATTTTGATTATGTGATATTAAATTCTCAGAATCGAATAAGTGATTGTACAAGATAAAAATAGTGTTTGGTCTTGCTTATGCTATCTGCAATTTTAATTAGTCATCTATTAGTATGTATGATTATATGTCTGGCATATTCGGATTATTTAAGAACTAAGGTAAAATAATACAAACAACTCAAGCAACAAAGACAACAATACAAGTTACATCCAATAACCGTAAAGGTCCATGGATTTTCGAAACAAGTCTACTTATCCTTTCAAATTTTCGCTTAAGATCTAGTTACGTGTAATATCTGGTCCAGTCATAGATTCATTTGTATCTTTAGTTATACTTTTTACAACGACGACCGTTTGAATAAAAAAAAATATAAATAAAGTTTGAAGGATTTTAAATATGGCAGATAAGTAGAAGTGTATAGTGTATGATATATGCACGCTGGCAATGGTATTACTCTAGCAGGAAACTTCATGTGCCATTGTATAATGGCTCTGAAACTGAACTACTTTTGCTGTAACAGGTTTAATGTTTTGTCTAATTGAAAACAAAATCTCTCTCGGTGTTGGGGATATAGGTCCCATATATACAAATTTAATTCAATTTTTACTGTATTTAATGAAAACCCAAACCCCCAACTACACACACATGAAAATAGATACCTATATAAATTTTATAAAATTTTTGAGTTTAGATCTGATATGATATTTACATATACCATTAAATGGTAAATATCATACTAGATTATATATTAAATAAGGTTTTAGCAAAGCCAATTATTTAGATTTGTTAGGTTCTATTAGGGTAATAGGGTTTCAGATATGTATATTGCAATCTATATAAAGTTGTTAATAACCTTTGTAGGTATCATGTTATTATTGAGCAAATTATATATAGAATACAAGAAAGAACGAATCTATAATATTTGTCCTAGTAATATGTGTGATGATCCATCAACCTGTAGGTTGAAAAAAGAAGAAAAAAAAAAAAAAACTAAATCTGACATTGAATTGGGTTATTTGGTGTAATTAAAAAAAATAGACTTTAGGGTTTATGTGAATCGAAGGAAAAGTGTATTGAATGTGCGTATTATTATCGGATGTGTTTGATATTTAAAGTAAGTTGTAGTATGTTAAGTTTTACATCTACATATAAACAAATTTATTTAGTATTACGATAAAACATATAAAGAGAATCTGGATTTAACTTATATAGACATTTATATAATATTAAAGAATGCCCCAAAAGATTTTAGAATTTATGCGCCGTCTATATGCTCGCTGGAAACCCCAACCCCGAGTCTTCACATGAGATCCCAAATTTGAATATATGCAGATAATTATCTCTATCATGGCCAGATAAAAGGTTTTGAAATGGTCTCATTTATATTGTAGTATACATTATAAAGGATGATCGATACACCATGACTTTCTATATGTTATTATTTAATTTTCAATTTGTACAACTGTCTTAGTTTATTGGTTGTAAATAACATAAAAAAAAAGGAAAAAGTGACAATCAAATTTATGGGGTTGTAGACTTCTATGGAAACCTACTCTATTCCAACATGTTTTGATTTGTGTTTTCGCGGGCTATTTCCTTTTAGCCAATTAAATAAAGAAGCAATCAATGTATAGTGTATACTTTCAACAAGAATAGTAACATGTTTTTCTAGCTTATGTCCAATCTATATCTATCTTTATATTTAAAGGAAATAGGACATCTTTTTACTCTAAATTTTTTTTCTTAAACAACCTTCTATTCTAAAATCCTTACTATATAAATTTTTTATATTAATTTTATTTATTTTTATATAAAATAATTGTTTATTTGAGTTTTGATTTAACTTTTATAATCATATTTAACTAAACATTTTATAAAAATATTTTTTTGAATTTTTTTACTTGATTAAAAATTTTGATGAGAAAATTTTCCACTTTTTTTTTTTTTTTTTTATAACTTTATATGAAGTATTTATCAATATAATCAACATAAATATAATGAAAAAGTTAAATTAGATAAATTAAAGAGTTTAAATGATAAAATAAGTTTTTAGATCATGAATAATGTTACTCTATATACAGAGAAGTTTCAGTTCCTTTTAAAATTTCTCTATATATAGAGGAGCTGTTTGAGCACAGTTTTTCTTCCATGTCTCTATATTTAGAGATTATAGAGATAGATGAAGCATTTAGAGGAAACGTCGGAGAAAACTTTAGTATTTTGTCTTTCACATGCTGTAACTAGTCTGGTTAGATGTAAGAGCTTACGCAGCGGGGCGTTAAAACCCCGCGTTAAACACCTCCATGGTGGGGCTCCTGGCCGGCCGTGTTATATGTCGGGTCATGGCGTTCGCGTTACATACGCAAAGCGCGTGAAAGGTTTTTGTTTTTTTTCTTTTAAAATATTACCCTTGGATTAAAAAAAATTGAAAATCTAGCCGTTAATATAGCCTTTTGTTGTTTTTTTGTTATTTTTTTTTTCTTCTTAAACCTTTAAATATTATCTTATAAATACCAAACTTAAAAACTCAAAAAACCACAATTTACTTATCTAAAAAATGTCTTTCAAAATGAATTTGACAAGTTACGACTCTTCCGATGATGAAACAATTTTCCTTAGGGCGACGATTGCCGGAAATGCTTATTACGATGAAGACGAAGTTATCGAAAGCTCAAACGCTTGGGGTAAAAAAAGATACATAAGAAGAGATCGAGTAGCGGGAAACGAATGACTTATGACACAATATTTCAACGTATGATGTATTTTCAAACCGGAGCAATTTAGACGAAGATACTGGATGAGAAAGCCGCTATTTCTCCGAATAGTTGACACTATTCTTAACTATTCTCAACTACCTCTTCCAAGTCATTTTAATATTTTACAACCCGATTAGATGCTATGGGCAAACAAAGTTTTACCGTTATACAAAAATGTTCATCTGCCATGCGTCTTTTAGCATACAGAATCACTTCCGATGCATTTGATGAATATATACAATGGCGAAATCTACATCGAACGAGGCTTTAAATAACTTTTGTAAATGTGTTATTGATTTATATAAAAACGTTTACTTAAGAAATCCAACACAAGACAATATTCAACGTATTTATACAAAACATGAAGAAATACATGGATTCCCTGGGATGCTTGGGAGTATTGATTGTATGCATTGGGCATGGGATAACTGTCCAAACGCATGGAAGGACCAATACACATGAGGTGATCATCGATACCCAACGGTGATGCTTGAGGCGGTTGCCTCATATGATTTGTGGATTTGGTATCGCGGGCTCTAACAACGACAATAATGTTTTGAATGTCTCACCTCTATTTAGGGAACTCCTTGATATCACATATTTATATAGTTATTTATATGCGATAATCGATCATTTTTCATAATAAACATGATGGATAAGATAGGTTTTTGCATTTAATCGTGTGGAAAAGTTGATTTGTCTATTTTCTAGGTTTATATGATTGGGAAGTGGAAATGGTGGAAGAAATGAGCTTAAAAGACGAAAATAGTGATTTCTGACGAAGAGAACGTCGCAGTATCACCTCCACCGTTTTGATCATAACTTCTTCATACGATATCCGATTTAGGTGATTCAAATTGGAGAAGAAAGAAGAAAGAGAGAGATACACAATCAAAATTTCGGATATGGGAATGCAGCTCGCGATGCGTCGTCCTAGATAAGCCACAACGACGCCCTGAGCTGTTTTCAGCAAAATTGGAATTTGACTCGAACTCGAATTCTCTTGGTTTTTGCCTATAAATACCAACCCAAAACGTCCAGAATAATAATCAATCGGTTCTAATCAATATCTGGAGCTGGAGATCTCGGTTTGGAAGCTTGGAGAGCAAGGAAAAGAATTAGAGTTGGTGTTCGATTACAATTCGGTCACGACGCGTTTATGCAATTTTCTAGTTGGTTTTCTATCTTTTATTCAAGACTTTTCTAGTATGTTTTCTTTACGTTTAGTTGCTGTTTTGAACTCAATTATGGTTAGCTAAACACTTTTTACGCTTTTTTGAATAATGGATCTTGTTTGGAGTTTATGTTTTCGTTATTGATTGTTTAGGTATTTGTGTTTAATCGTAGATCCTTATTTGTTTAAGTTTTAATATTTTATCATAAAGTTGTTTATATGCAAATTAATTAATCAACATTCTAGGTATTCGAGAGGAATCTAGATAGGTTAAATAAATTTTATGAAATAATCAATCGGTCTTTAATTGGTTTGAAATTGTTAGGATTCGAGAGGACCTAGTAATAACAACTTAGATAATTAAACGTAAACGAGTAAGTCTATTTGTTAAGATTCGAGAGGACTTAATAATTAGAGGAGTTATTCGAGAGGAAACTTTATAAGGTTAAATCACTAAATACCGGCTTGTTAATTAATGCTTAATTGTTAATAATTATAACTGTATTCGAGAGGAACATTATAATTAGAGATAGCTAAAGTTAGTAAAATATTCGAGAGGAGTTTTACTATATATTAGAAGTTTAATATACAATCAATTTCGTAAGCATAATTGGAAAACAAGTGAAGTGTCAAACAAGTGTAATTTCTCCAATATTTGATAATCTTAATTACTTTTTCTCAAATCGATTTTATAATCAATTCTTAGTTTTAATTAGTTAATTAATCGTGACAACACAAAAACCCAAAAACAAACTTAGTATCATTAATTCGTTATTTAAAAACTATTCAGTCCCTGCGAACGAACATTTACTTACTTAAAGCTATATTATATACGCATAGGTCCACTGCCTATAAGTGTGTAATTAAGTGAAATAGTAGGTCGAGTTTAATAGACTAGATTTTACACATCACTCCTCCACAACACCGCTCCACCTTCTCATTTCGTGGTAAACAACAATTAGTATGAAAAAGTCTATTACCTCGCAGACGGAATCTATCAAGAGTAGGCGAATTTTGTCAAATCATTTTCTCATCCAGCAGACGAAAAACGAAAAAAGTTCAAAGATGCAAGAAAAGATGTTGAAAGAGCATTTGGAGTGCTACAAGGTCGATTTTGGTTCTTAAAACTGCCGCAAGATACTACGAGGTAAACAAGTTAAATAGAGTCATTTATACTTGCATCATATTGCATAATATGATTATCGAAGACAATGCAACTAATATCAGCGACTGCGAGGAATACTATACTCCAATACCAAAAGAACAACGAACTTCCCAGGAAATGTGTCAACATCAAATCCGAGTTATGAGAGAGAGATACGGGATCGTGTAGGCACCATTGTCTTCGAAGCGACCACGTTGAACACATTGCGAGACTTGATGATGACTATCGTTACTCAAGTTGATTCTATTTATCTATTTTAATTATGTATGTTTTAATTACGGTTTTTATTTATATAATCTTTTTAACTTTATTAATGTATTTTTTTTTAAATAAGATATTTTTATTATTTAATGTATTAAAATAAATATGAGTAAAAATAAAAAAATGAAATATAAAAAAGTTGGTAAGTCTCAAAATTTTAAGTTAGGGTTGAGGGGTGTTTTTGGTGTTATATTATAGTCTAAGTTACGCTTACGTGGCTATAACATCGAATGAAACGATGTTACGACTGAGAGTGGAATAATGCCAAACATTTATATATTCACTATTATTACCATTTTTTATTACACAATAATAATGGCTATATAAATAAATCATTTGTGAATAAAAAATGTAACCTTGCAACTTATAATAGCACATAATAACGTTTAGAAGTAAAAACTTTTTTTATCTTTCAGTTTTTGATATATGCTTACATAAATTCTTTCCAAAATATTCCTAAAAGAACACACAAATGACATCATTACATATTGTACACTATTACATGACTCTATTACATGACTCTATTACAGTATTACATACCCTCGTGTAATAAAGTATTGTTTAAGTGATATTATATCGTAAAAGTTATGAGAACTTGAACCTTCTTTGAACCAATCTCCTTGTGCTTCAAAATCGAGATCACCTTTGAAATAAAGCAGTCACAAAACCACTCTCTATGAGATTTAACTACTCTCCTCGACTCTCTCTTTTTGTGTGTAGTGGTAGTCATGAAGATCGAGTAAAGTCTCATATTCGATTTTCACCAACTTAAACTAATTAGATGTCACCAAAAGGCCTGTAGCGTGTCTGACTGTATGTGAGTAACCTATTGACGTAGATGACGTGGCTTCAAATCCCACAAAGAGAAGAAGTGTAAATAAATGTGTGGAGCTATGTTAACTTTGCTTTTCTTAAAAAAGAAAACTCATTAGATGTCTTTTCTTTGCAAAAAAGAAGGTATATACAGTGAAAAAATGAAAGATTAAAAAAGACAACTAGAGCGAATAGAACAATTACAAAGGAATGGATCTAAAGGAGTGTGTGTTAGAAGTCCATTCAATCCAATTAATATGTTGGGCATCCTTACATATATTTGATAAACATAAAAACGTCAAATCATTGTGTCATCTCCTAGAACATCGCTTATAGATTTTCAAGTTGATGTGAATCCATTTCCATATATATATATAAGACCCAAAATGGTTTTGTGGATTATAATTTCTAATCACTTAAGATGCCCATTCGAAAATATTAATGATATTGATAATGGAATTTGGTCGTGGGCTACGCGCTTCCAACAATTGAATATACTCTTTCATACGTCCTAGGTGGTCCTGCACAGTAGATAATCAATTATGTTTCGATTTTTGTTTAACTAAATCACAAACCCGAACACCTTTAACATGTTAGTTTGATTAGTCCATGGCTTCATGCTTGTTTTTCATGTTGAAGAATACTCCATTGACGTATGACTTCTCTTCTAATTGCTCAGATAGAAAGTTTTCATCAGTTTTGATCATATGGAAACGAATAGTGAACTGTTTTGATGAATTGACTGAAAGGGTCCATCAATTTGGCCCATATATAGGTTAGGAGATGTTAGAGAACTTAAAGTTAGCCATTTCAACCCCATGGGCAATCTTTTGTATCTTGTTACGCAATGTCACACCCCACGTTTAGAGAGGATGATTGATTAAATCTGAAAACGTATAATTTTAAATTGATGTAGTTTTGTGTATATCACATCCAAGGTTAACATTGATTTTAGATTAAAAAAAGTTAACGAGTTAAGATTTACAAAGTGGTAAAATTGAAGAGCTAGCTAGTAATTAATTATGAAATTTGGGAGAAATCTTTATCGGCATCCCTTTAGAAGGAAATGGGAGCGGATCCATGAATATTGGCTCATCCAGATATACCAAGGACCAGTTATACCTTGTCACAACATAATGCACGAGTACAAGTATATTAAGCTTTGCTAGTTGGTAGCCTGCACACAGCCTTGGCCCTCCACCAAATGGTATGAAAGAGTATGCTTGAATCGGATCTGCAAATCTGGCCGGGTTAAAACTCATCGGATCCGAAACACTTTTCATCATATTGTGTTCCGTATGTGGTCCAAAGCACCTACACAAGACAGCATCAAATTAAATCAACATGAATAAGGTAGTTGCGTATACAAATTGTTTTTGCGTGTTTTTCAAATATCTAAGCTTAATAGTTTGTGAAAAAAAAAATACCTTCCAGTCCTTAGGAATAGTATATCCTTCGAATTCAATGTCAGTAGTCGCTTTTCTATAGGACCCAAAGATGGGAGGGTTTAGTCGCATGGTCTCGCGAGCTACTTGCCATGTATATTCCATTTTCTTCACATCTTCGAAAGTCAAACCTTCACCTTGCCCTTTGTTGCTAGCAATTTCTTCATGTTCTGTAAGTTAAGAAAAACACTAGGAAATTAAATATTTTATTCGTGATAAGATACCAATAACTACATATTAGTATTATTGATGAATTTGATCTAAAACTGCAGTTGTAATGGTACCTTTTAGTAGAAGAGCGTAACAGTCTGGGTGGTTTGCAAGCATCTTAAACGTCATTGTAATGGCATATGATGTTGTATCGTGAGCTCCAAACACTAATAAAACCACATTATCAACAACCTCGTCTTCTGTAATCTCACCTCGGATCAAAGCAGCCACCAATTCAGAAAATAGCAAGTTGTCTTCTTCATCTTTCCCACCTTCCATGGCTTCTTTCTTCCTTCTGACCTCACCAACCAATACTTTCTCTATCGCTGCTCTCGCTTTCTTGACCTTTGAGAATTTAGAGCCCGGGAAGTTCACAGGAGGAGATAAAACACCTTCCAAAACACGCTCAAAAACACCAAACATCGTCTCAGGGTCAATTCCTATCCCAAACAAGCATTCAAGAACAATAGTGAAAGTAAGCATTTTTGTGGACCGATATAGACTGACTTCTTTGCGATTGTCCCAGTTTTTTTCTAAGTATTTATGAATGGAGGAGCACATTCTCGGCACCATAGCCTGGAGCCCAGAAATGTAGGCAGGTTATTGTAAGAGGAAAGGGGATGTAGGCAGTCATTGTTATAGGATGGAGAATTGAGAGTGAAGTGTATGTGTATATATAGGTATTGAAATTGGAAAGATTGGTAGTATTTAGACAGTTAGCAAAAGTCAACGTGTTAAATATATAAACACTTGTTGTTTGGGTGGCGGATAATATCTGAAGTCGGCCCGACGAAAAGATTGAGAAACATGTGCTCCTTGCTTTGGGGAACCCCTCTTGCTTACTACTTGCTGACTTTCTCTCTTGTTTGATTTTATAAACATAAGGTATGATGGTTAATTAACTGAAATGTAAAACGTAATTTTAGTTCCAATTTGGGTCATTAATTAAAATATTGGTTTTAATTTTGCCTTTTGATATTATTTTTTTCCATTTCGTATTAGAGTTTATATCGTAATACTAGTCTTTATAATCGTGTTGATACACGATCAGTTTAAATTATTAGTATCATTGGATTATATTTGGAAATTATAAACATAAATTATAATGGGTTAATTAACTACTAGTATAAAACCCGCGCGATGCAGCGGCGACGAAAAGTTGTAATGCGATAATGATTTCTTGTAGTTTCCAATTCGTCTCGTGATTTATGTCGTGAGAGTAATGGTTTATGGGACAGTCTTTGGGGCCAAAACAAATTATGCGGTAACGATTTTCGGCTCACATTTCGGGATGAAAAAGAATTATTGATATGGCAATGAGTTTCAATAGTTTCTTATTCGTTACTTCCGGCATTATATTAAGTATAATACTTTCTTATTTGGTCGTTCGTGTTATAATATGAATTTTAAGGTAACAAATTTAAGTTTGGCAATTTGAAGCATAAAAAGAGTTGCTATAATTGTATCCCGTTCAACCATTTCCTCTACTAAGTTTGGCAATATGGGGTAAAATTATCTATTCCGACCATTAATAAAATTACACATTCTATTAGTTTATCCTTCGACCATTCGAAATTTTTTATGTTTAGTCATTAAACCTATTTGGGTAGTTCGACATTTCTACGCTATTAGCCCATTTGGTAAAATCATATATGTATAACAAAATATAAAGTAGAGATGATTACAAATATGTTTCTTACGATTAGACAAATAGGACATGTTTAATATTCTTGATTTTGAAAGTACACCACACACTCTTTATTTGTAAACATTATACACTCGCAATCTTTTAGTACATTAGGATTAATTTATTTCAGTTAGTTATATCAAATGACCATTTTATCATCCTTGTATTCAAGTGTTCACGTTTTATTTTTCACTATCTCAAATGTTTATTTAAGATTGATGGGTTTTGAATTGTTATATGTTTTATAAAGATTATTGAGATGTCTATTTATTTATGCATTTTTTTTAATACGTATTAAGCATAATACAAAATCCGTTTTAAAATATAAGTTTCTTGATAGTTTGAGACATAAATGTTATATATTTACAAATACTTTAATATACAACATAAATAAAAAATAAACATATTGTTATCATTTTATTATGTATTTGTATTTGTATTGTATTTTATTTGTATTGTATATTTATCTTTTAAATTTTTCACAAAAAAAACTATATAATTATCACAGTTGATTATCAACTAAACCATATAATCAACATTAATATTTATTAAAGAATTAAAACTTAAAAAAACCCGAAAACTTTTTTAATATCTCTTAACAAACATTTAAACATAGTTTGTCTACAAAATCAACATAAACAACCATCATAACAATTTCTAGCAAAATAAATATAACAAATCTTGCAAATACTACAAATTACAAACAATTTATCTTTGAAATAATGTGGCAAAAATGTTATTAGTAGTTGTTCGGATTTTAATACAATTATCTGGAAATTTAAAATGTTAAACCAATATTTGTTCTTACTGTTAACCCCGTCCAATCTGACTTGTTCATATACTGGAAAAAAAATCAAATACTAAAAATTAATTCTAGATTAAAATATTAATTTTTTTATATAAAAATGAATATTTTAAATATATTTTTCTAAAAGTTAACTTACTTAAAACATAGAATTCAAAAAACCCTTAAATGATTATTATGTAATAAATCATAAAGATGTCGCATTTAATTAGCAAAGGGTAACTAAGTAATTCAACTTAATTATAATTTGTATGTGTTTGAATTGAATAAGGGTAAATAAGTAATTTCTATTACTTAAATTTTAGGGGATTAAGAGTACGAGGAGATTTTTTATAATATAGTTAAGATAATATCAATTTATTTTATGATTAAATTTAGACATAGACTTTTATTTATAGTTTGATGTCATTGAAAATTTGTTTTAACTATTATTTTTATAGCTATATCTATCCTAAAAAATCATAAAATACAAAATAATCATAATATTTAGTAACAATAGGGTTCAGATCATTAAATATCATTAAATAACTTAAAACAAAATTAACTATTTAGAGTTCTCCATTTTAAAAACCCACTTTAATTTAATTCCCTTTAAAACATTAATTATCTAAAAAACTATTAATATATTAAACGAATAAATTACACAATTGCAACCAACATTAAATTCCCTTTCTATAGAGTAATTACTCGATATACTTTCGACGAAAAAAATTTCCGGACTTTTTTATGAGTTTTGAAATTTTATATTTTAAAATCACATTTTTATCACATGCATGTGATATTAGTAGTATAACATGTAATTTTTATGTTTTCTTTTTCATTCTAGTTTAATATACATCATATAACGTATCTATGTTTTGAAATTTACATTTAATATAAAAATCACATGTGATATTAGTTTAGGGATTTCAACATTTTGCCATAAACAGAAAAATAAAAAGTCGTAAAAATTTGAACTTTTTTCCTGGTCCATATAGGTTACCTCATATAATATTGTTGTGTTTTAAAATTCATATATTAAGTTTAAATCATGTATGTTATTCAAGTTTTTTAAATTTTACATTCATACTAATATTACATATGATCCAGTACAATCACGTGTGATTTTAGTAGTATCACATTTATATCAAAAAACAAAGTAAAAAAAAGGTGTGAAAATTTGATTTTTTTTCTTCTATATTTAGGTAATTTATGCATTTTATAGTA
The DNA here is from genome assembly GCA_910822075.1 of Senecio squalidus. Taxonomy (NCBI): domain Eukaryota; kingdom Viridiplantae; phylum Streptophyta; class Magnoliopsida; order Asterales; family Asteraceae; genus Senecio; species Senecio squalidus. The sequence goes on from CAJVGC010000432.1 coordinate 50,893,775, forward strand.
ATTCTCTTTTCTAAAAAATTTCGTATTTATGCTAATATCACATGTGATATTATCGTTCTAATTTCAATACCCAAAAAAAAAAAAAAAAAAAAAAAAGTCATCGAAAGTATATAAACCACTGCTCTAATTGTAGATAAAAACGAGACGATCGTAATGACGTAATTTGTTTCGTCTAACGATTAACAGTTTGTTAGATCATTTAATTTAAAAAAAAAAGTAGGTTTTGGTTTTAATTTTAGTTATAAGGTTAAAATGAGATGAATGGCCAATATTGTGTCTTTTGGTCCTTAAAAAACTATGAGTCTTAATTGATCATTTGTGAGTAAAGATAACCGACCTTGGAGTAGATTCATGCATTCACTGGAATGGTGTGGATGTGGATGATTTGTGATGCGATGAAATCACATTAGTCGATTCGATTGTGGCACTCGTTGATCGATTCAGTGTTTAATTATTAGATGGATGAAGTTGTAGTTGGATGAAGTTTTAGGTTTTTAGTAGCAGGTAATTGTTGGCACATTTATGTGTTTGCAATTATCTTGTATAAATGCTTGTTTAAATTATCGTGTAGTAAAAGTAGTATATAGATCGACTTGTAAAGGTTTTTGCGTCTTTGCATTAGTGTCGCAACAACACTCATATCCCGAGCGTAACAATGAGTTACGTGTGTGTCGCTAGCGGTACCATGTGTAACACAACGACACTGGCAGATTGCTTATGGTTTTCCTATAAATAGCAAACTTAGAGATCCTATATGTAAGGCTCCAATTCCAAAATGGCTAGTGCCGGCGTTCTTGAGTAGTGTGGTAGTTTGAGAATCCTCGTTGAGGTTTAAAGCATAGAAACAGTTATATTGTTCATTATTCGTATCGTAAAGGATACGTAAATCATTTATAGTATCAATTGTTGTTTTCTAGTGTTATTCTTCACCATATGCACCCATCTATTGGGATTTCTGCTATCATTAGAATATATGATTCAAATCAAGATCTGTAAAAAGGACTGTTAGTAATACATCGTGGTATGGATAATTTTTATTTGTGGCGGAATGATAAAAAGAAACCCTAATTAAACTACACTAATTTGATTAAAAAATCATTATATATATTTGGAGGTCTTTCATCTGAAAACATATAAGTTATTTTTCATGAGTCCAAAACATAAAAAGTGGGTATCATATAGTCTTTCTTTTATTGTTCTTTAAAGTTGGAACAAAATTTTATTATTCACCGTTAATTTAGTAAATTTCGCGTTCAAATGTTTTTGAACTTATAATTGAACCTATGATAATTTAATTTTAATATTAATATTTAAATTTGTAACTTTTTAAAGTTTCGTGACAACTCGTAGTTTAAAATTCTTGTTGGTAGAAAAGTAATTTCAATTACTTAAAATTTTAGAGATTAAGAGTTTGAGGAAAATGTTTTATAATATAGTAAAGATTTTTCAGGTCATTTTATTTTTTTAATAGGTGGCGTATAATAATTTCACGTTCGGTCAAAAAGAGAATTAAATATATATTTCCTGAATAGTATTCCCGTATAAACCCATGTTTTCTATAAACAAAATCTAATTTTCCTTCAACGATGCAACAACAAATTAAAAATACATTCACACACTACGCTTTCTAATCTTTTATCGTTCTGCTTTTCAAGCCGAAAAAAAATATTTTCCTTCAAGACATTAAAATTCAGTCTGTTTCTATGAATCCAGGTAACACATACTTTCGAATGTTGTAATGAAGGATAATCAATATGGTGACAAAGTTTATTAACCTTAAAAGTATCAAATGTAATAATACTCAGCTTATTGGTATTAAGACTTATCGGTGACCAATAGAAGAATATAAACTTGTGATGATAACCATCTTTCTAGAATTATAGAGCAATACGAACCACAACACTATCAACTAACTTTATAAAATTTAGATTATAAATCAAATATTTGATAAATTTACTCCATCAAATAACGTTTAAAGTTAAAAAAAAATAATGGTTACATGAATAAAAATTTTATATCAATTAATTTAGATTGCCTTTATTTTATATGGGTATATTATTTTTATGAAATTAGTAATATAATTAGTTACTAATTGTAAAGTGTTTTAAATGATGAATTTGTGAAATGTATAAAAAAGGGAAAAAATTAATTTCAATTACTTAAAATTTTAGGGGAAGAGTTTGAGGAAAATGCTTTATAATATAGTAAAGATTTTTCAGGTCATTTTGTTTTTTTAATAGGTGGCGTATAATAATTTCACGTTCGGTCAAAAAGAGAATTAAATATATATTTCCTGAATAGTATTCCCGTATAAACCCATGTTTTCTATAAAAAAAATCTAATTTTCCTTCAACGATGCAACAACAAATTAAAAATACATTCACACACTACGCTTTCTAATCTTTTATCGTTCTGCTTTTCAAGCCGAAAAAAAATATTTTCCTTCAAGACATTAAAATTCAGTCTGTTTCTATGAATCCAGGTAACACATACTTTCGAATGTTGTAATGAAGGATAATCAATATGGTGACAAAGTTTATTAACCTTAAAAGTATCAAATGTAATAATACTCAGCTTATTGGTATTAAGACTTATCGGTGACCAATAGAAGAATATAAACTTGTGATGATAACCATCTTGCTAGAATTATAGAGCAACACGAACCACAACACTATCAACTAACTTTATAAAATTTAGATTATAAATCAAATATTTGATAAATTTACTCAATCAAATAACGTTTAAAGTTTAAAAAAAATAATGGTTACATGAATAAAAATTTTATATCAATTAACTTAGATTGCCTTTATTTTATATGGGTATATATTTTTTTATGAAATTAGTAATATAACTATTTAGAGGAAATTAAGATTAGTTTATATGTTATATTCATTAAGGGGTATATTACTAATTATACTTACTTAAAAATTTAACATTTTAATAAAAAGTGAAAATGTTTTATATATTAGTAAAGATAAATATATATTTATTAGTTATTGTTGTAATTAAGGAAATGTCACTAATTGTAAAGTGTTTTAAATGATGAATTTTGTGAAATGTATAAAAAGGGTAAAAAAGTAATTTCAATTACTTAAAATTTAAGAGATTAAGACTTTTAAGAAAATGTTTTATAATATAGTAAAAATTATGATCTAAACAACGTCTTTAAAATTTTGGTGCCTCAAATGAAGAAAGCAAAATCAATTATTACTTATAATATAAGGGAACCAAACCATTGTTGTGTGAATTATCCCAAATAGTGGAATGTTGGGCATTTGAAACTCTTAACTCTTTAGTTGCCCCATGTTTTAATATTTGAGTTTAAGTTACCATAATGGCGAGTTTTACTATGTGTGTTACAAACCCTTGGCTTTTTAGTTTCCACGGTTTAGTGCTCCATCATATTTGTTATGTAACTCCCACCTAGGTTTCATTGGCCTTTAAAAACATGTATTTATTGGATTTTGTTGGGTTGCAGGTCCAGACCTATAAATAACGGCTTTGTATCTGTGGGGGTGGTATTCCTCTTGCAAAATGATCCAGGCGTTGGCAGCTATGCAAATTGGTATTGGCAAGTTGGTTGGCATGTCGTTGACCGATGGCCTACAAAACCATGTTTTCATTGTTTTGGCAACAGTTGATCGTCTAGGTGTTTTAAGTTGATCGTCTATGTGTTTTAATGTGTTATTGTTGGAAGCTGAGTTTTATACTTTCGAGGGAAACAGAAAGTAGGAGGAAATAGGCACAAACCATGTGTTTTAATTTTAGAAAGTAGCAGGTCGGCGGCGGTTAATCAGCGAGAACAAAACCTAATTAACTAACAAAGACATAAAACTCACGATTCTGATCATTGTTCGTGACAAATCTCTTTAAAAATTGTCCCCGTGTAACATGCGGAAATACGCCTATTATATTATAGAAGGACAAAAATTAGTGGTTACTCCACGTCTAACTTACTACATAAACATAAAAAAAGAACAAAAATGTTGTTAGATATTGGGGCGGGGGAATCTTTACAACGGTATTACAAACTAACAAAGTACAGCAAATAACTTAAACTTATTGGCACATGCAAAGACTAATAATATCTGAATCTTTAAGTCGGCCCGACTTGGGATTTCATCAGTCACCCCAAGAAAAAAACAACTGGTTTATATAAACAATTAGTTGACTTTAGTAACTGACTAAATTCGACCAATCTTTCCTCTTTCAATCACTATATAAACACATACACTCCACACTCTTCACCATCTCAAACCAACCAACAAAAAACACTCCATCAATGGCTGCTTATATTAACTTTCCTCTAACACTAACCTTCACATTCTTCTTTATTATCTTCTTCATTTACGTACACTCGAAAAAACAAACAAACAAGAAGAAACTACCATCTGGAGAAATGGGTCTCCCTTGGATTGGAGAAACAGTCGAGTTTTACAAAGCTCAACGTGCGAATCAGCTCTTTCAAGAGTTTTTCCAACCCAGAATGAAGACGTATGGAAACATGTTCAAAACAAAGCTCATGGGGTCACCGACTGTGGTGGTGAACGGGCCTGCTGCAAATAAGTTCTTTATGTCGAACGAGTTTAAATTGGTGGTAAGCTCATGGCCAACTTCATCGGTAGAGTTAATGGGAAAGAATTCCATCATGGAGAAACAAGGAGACTTGCATCGTTGCCTTCGTGGCATCATCACTTCCACCGTCAACATGTCTGGGCTCCAAGCTATGGTGCCTAGAATGTGCACTTCCATTCAGAATCACATGGACAAAAACTGGGAAAACCGTGAAGAAGTCAGTCTATATCGGTCTACAAAAATGCTTACTTTCAGTATTGTTCTTGAATGCTTGTTTGGGTTAGGGATTGATCCAGAGACAATGTTCGGTGTTTTTGAGCGTGTTTTGGAAGGTGTTTTATCTCCTCCTGTGAACTTCCCGGGTACTAAATACTCAAGGGCAAAGAAAGCAAGAGCGGAGATACAAACAATCTTAATTGGAGAGGTTAGAAGAAAGAGAGATGCCATGGAAGATGGGAGAGCCGAAGAAGACAACATGCTATTTTCTAAGTTAGTTGCAGCTTTGATCCGAGGTGAGATTACAGAAGAAGAGGTTGTCGATAATGTAGTTTTATTAGTGTTTGCAGCTCACGATACAACATCGTATGCCATTACAATGACGTTTAAGATGCTTGCAAACCACCCAGACTGTTACGCTCTTCTACTAAAAGGTATCACCTCAATTACCGTTTTAGATCACACGAATTTAGGTGTAAACATCTAGTAATATGTAATTATGAATATATGGCGACGAATAACTTTTTTAATCAGTGTTTTGTTACTTAAACTTATAAACATAACTTCCAGAACACGAAGACATTGCTAGCATCAAAAGACCAGGTGAAGCTTTAACACATGAAGATGTGAAGAAAATGGAATATACATGGCAAGTAGCTCGTGAGACCATGCGACTAAACCCTCCCATCTTCGGGTCCTTCAGAAAGGCGACAACTGACATTGAATTCGGAGGATATACTATTCCTAAAGGCTGGAAGGTATAAATTTATATACAAACTCTTAACTTCTAATATTTGAAAAACACACAGGGACAAATATATAGGAGTACGTTGAATTAATCTGATTGTGTCTTGTATAGGTGCTTTGGACCACATACGGAACACACTATGACGAAAGATGTTTTCCGGATCCAATGAGTTTTAACCCGGCCAGATTTGCAGATCCAGTTCAAGCTTACTCATTTATACCATTTGGTGGAGGTCCAAGGCTGTGTGCGGGGTACCAATTAGCAAAGCTCAATATTCTTGTACTGGTTCATTATGTGGTGACACGATATAACTGGTCATTGGTATACCCCGATGAGCCGATTTTCATGGATCCACTCCCGTTTCCGTCTAAAGGGATGCCTATGAAGATTTCTCCCAAATCTGATGACTAGCTTTTCATTTCTACCCCATTGTAAACCTCATGTAGTAGTTCTATGTTGTTTATAATTCTTTCTAATTTCCATATAGTTCAATACAAAATGAGTGTTTGTATGACCTCGTTCACAACACCTAAGTTTTCGTTCAATTAGTAGAAATATTCAACATTTTCTTCGATGGAGAGTTCCAATTGATACTTCAAATATGATAAACACTGTAGTAGAAAATAGATGATTTAGAGATTACAAAATATTTAGTTTATAACAAGAGCATTTAGATGTCAATCACAACAAATCAAATCGTACGATGCTCTTATTCCCAATAACTAATACGATTTAAAGATGTTTTTCAAAACTAATGAGACAGTTTGTCCCCCTTTCAACAATGGAATAAGATGCTTAAAGAAATTTTCAATAAATTAAACTGATTCTGACTCAAGTATAAGTGATTAATTTAGTAAGATCAACTGTAGGCTTTCATTCGGTGGAAAACATTAGATAGCGAAATTTTAGAATCTTTAAGTGTTTTGAGTTCTAACTCAAGACATAACTTTTTTTTACCTACATTAACCACACATTGTGATAAAACGCGTAAAGCAAAACCTCAACAATATTCAAAAAGAAACTATATATATACACTTCTAGTTACCACTCGCAATCGCCAAAAATTTGTTACGCTTAACTACATAATTAAGTTATGGATCATGTTTAAATTAAATACCTTCAATACTTCCAATAATAACAACACAATTAAGAATAGTAATAATAAATAAATAAATAAATAAAAAGGAATGATAGCTAGGTGTTTGCATCCAAATAAATGGGTACAATCAGTTGTGCCAAGAAATGGGTTATTGACTTGGGTCATATAAACAAAACTAAACATAAACTGGCCAAATATCTGCAGATGTGCCTAGAAGTGGGTTGACTTGACATCATAGGACTAAACATTAAAACAAAACGTAAATTAAAACAGACCATATAGTCTAATATAACATTCAAATAACACCGCCAAACATAAAAAAAAAAAAAAAAGTATTATCATGTCAACTCGATTAGACTCAAACTCAAGTGGTTTAAACTTGTCCATTTTAACATGTTACCCAACCTGATGCAGTGATGTGTCAATTTTCCAATGTAATATATACAACTCACACAATTATTCTCACTTTTATCCCTTGTCGAACTTGAACCCGCAACATTTTAGTTAGTTGGACATACTTTTTGAAACCATCAAAATGAAGTTTATAATATGTAATTGCCAGCAGAATTTGATAAATAGATTGTTTTCCCCCAAGGCCAGGAGAGAAGCACATGCTACTTCTTACTTCTAACAAGATTAAATCTTTTAGTCGGCCCGACTTAAAGATTTTATCAGCCACCCACAAAAATACAACTATTAACCATTTGCTAATAAACAATTAGTTGACTTACACCCATTTTCTCCTACTTTCTATATCCCTATATCTATATCTATATCTATATATATATATATAAACTCAAAATCTTAAACAAAACACTCCATAAAATGGCTTTTCCCATCTTTTCTTTGTTACTTCCATTCTTCTTTATATTCTTTCTCTTCTACAAAACCTTCAAGCAGCCGAAAAGCTATGCTAAACTACCGTCGGGCCATATGGGACTCCCTTGGATCGGTGAAACGATTGGGTTCTATAGATCTCAACGCAAGAACCAACTCTTTGAAAACTTTTTTCAACCGAGAATCATGAAGCATGGGAAGGTATTTAAAACAAGATTAATGGGATCGCCGACGGTGGTTGTCAATGGGGTCGCGGCTAATAAGTTCTTTATGTCCAATGAGTTTAAATTGGTGATAAGTTCATGGCCAACTTCTTCTGTTGAGTTGATGGGAAAGAATTCGATTATGGAGAAGCAAGGAGATTCACATCGTTGCCTTCGTGGTATTATTGCTTCGACACTTGGCCCTACGGGATTGCAAGCAATGGTGGCAAGAATGTGCATGCTGATTAAGAAACACTTGCAAAAAGACTGGGAAAACTACGAAGATATTAGTTTGCATCGGTCTACAAAAAAACTTACTTTCAATATTGTTCTTGAATGTTTATTTGGGATTAGGATAGAGTCGGAGAAGATATTTGAAGTGTTTGAGAGTGTTCTAGAAGGTGTTTTAGTTGCTCCAGTTAATCTTCCAGGGACAAAATTCTCGAGAGCTAAGAAAGCACGAGCGGAAATACAAAAAATATTGGTTGATGAAGTTAGAAGGAAGAGGGAAGCCATGGAAGGTGGGAGAGATGAAGAAGACGGAATGTTGCTTTCTAATCTAGTGGCTGCTTTAATTAGAGGTGAGATTACTGAAAACGAAGTTGTTGATAACGTCGTTTTGTTAGTGTTTGCAGCTCACGATACAACTTCATACTCAATTACAATGACATTTAAGATGCTTGCTAATCACCCAGACTGCTATTCTCTTCTACTAAAAGGTACCATCTCAAAACTTTAACTCGTATACACGCTACAAGAAAAATGACATTTAGTGACAAGGGGTACAAATATCATACACATAAGTGTCACTAATTTGAGTTTTACTATTAGAAAAAGTGTGGGTAAAAGGTATTAGTTTCGGGTCAGACTTATTAAGCAAAAACCTGTGTTTTACTAAAAACCGCATTTCCTCATGTGCGTGTATATTAATTACCAGAACATGAAGAAATTGCTAGAACGAAAAGACCAGGTGAAGATTTGACGATTGAAGATGTGAAGAAAATGGAGTACACATGGCAAGTAGCTCGAGAGACCATGCGATTATTCCCTCCAATCTTTGGTTCTTTCAGAAAAGCAACAACAGACATTGAATTTGAAGGATATATTATTCCTAAAGGATGGAAGGTGTTGTGGACAACATATGGCACACATTATGACGAAGAATATTTTCCGGATCCAATGAGTTTTAAACCGAGTAGATTTGCAGATCCTGTTCAAGCTTATTCGTTTATACCATTTGGTGGTGGGCCGAGGCTATGTGCAGGGTACCAACTAGCAAAGCTAAATATTCTTGTGTTTATGCATTATGTTGTAACACGATACGACTGGTCATTAGTATACCCTGATGAGACAATAGTCATGGACCCACTCCCGTTCCCTTCTAAAGGGATGCCGATAAAAATATCTCCACGATCGGATTATTAGTGGTTTAACTGCATAGCGAATCTGAACTGTAGTCGTGCTGGTTTTACTTTAGAATCAGCAGTCCCGTCGGGTATCAGATCTTAAGTATTTATTTAACATAAGTTTATAACAATGATAAAGAAACATGTGCTTTCTGTTACCAAAACAATAAACAAGTTAGGCCTTATTAGCCTATTTAGATCTTTATTCTGATCTGTTTTATATATATAAACAGAGATTTTTGGAGTTTATTGTCGACAGATTTGTTTCGGATTGGACCACGCTATACTAATTACCTGTCGTAAACATCGTCTTTTGACATAAATTTATATTTGACATACTTGTAAAGACCTAATTTCACCAAACACGTTTTATCTAATCCTGCTTTGAGACTAACCACTAGGTCCTTGTGAAAATGAGCTTTTCCCCCTTGCTGTCATTACCTATTTTCTTCGTTTGCGTTTTCAATTACCTTTGATTTGTTTGCTCTTGCCACATGAGTCATTCAAATCGATTTGGGTAAAGTCCGTGAAAATGTTGCACCATTATCATCATATTGGTGATATCGATGATCGCTTGATCTTTATAAGTAGACATTCTAACCCAAATTCTTCATAACCTAATTTGATAATTAATGTTTCTTTTAAATTTAGTTTCATGAATTTTCATACAGTTAATTATTGACACTCATTAAAGTATCATGAAAAAGATTAGGATGTTTGTTTGAGTAGAATCTGTTGATTCGGATTTGATCTCAATGTCGATCTTATAGGAACAAAAGCAAGTAAGATCTTAATCCGCAATTATCACTTCAAAAATACAAATCAAAACATCACCTGACGAGCACGCGATTAGTAGGTTAAAACTAAAATACCTTGCATCGGTCATTCTAATATATATCCAATATCCATAAACCAGCGTCGCTATATGAAAAAACAATACCTAAAACCATTTAGTAAATGGTAGAACATTTCTAATGAAGGCTTGCAAAGGTAGAACTGCTTACTAACTTTATTCTAATTTCCATCATAGCAGATGGCCAATGTCGACGAGCTCGGGGATGACTTTGACTCTGATACAACACAAGAAAAAAACATTAGTCCAGTATAAAACTAAACATATATTTTTTTCCTTAACTTCTATTTCGCCAAAATTCTCGTCTTTGGCCAAAAAAAATCTTTACTTCGCTCAAAAAAATGATTTCGCAGAATCTTTTCAACGAAATAGTTGGCAATGCTTTTTCCTTACACCTATAACATTTTTTTCATGATTTTTGACTATTATTATAGTAATCTTTTTTCTATCTTTATAATCATCGCTATTTATTAAAAAAAAAAAAAAAAAAAAAAAAAAAAAAAACAAACAAGGACATGAATGTGTTTACATGTCAACCCAAACCAACCTGGCCCGTTTCAACCCACACTAAATATGTTTCAACCACACTTGTTTTGACCCGTTATCCAACACGACTGTCCCGTCCATCATCCCACATCTTAGACCAGAATCTTTATTTAAATAAATAAATAAGAAAACAAACACGAACCTGCTAAGCCATTCCGCATCCAATCTTGAGTACAAACCAGGGCTTGCAGAGTATCTTCACTTAACGAGCTTCTATAATGATCAAGAACTCGATCTCCGGCATCAAAAACTGACTCCAACGAAACCTTCGACATAGGCATTCCCAAAATGTTTCTCGCCATCATAGAAAGGACAGGATACCTCGGAGTATGAACTTTCCACCAATTCAGTATTGTGAAATCATTACTACGAGGAAACAAGGGCTCCTCAAGATACTTATCAAGATCCGACTTCACATTCTGACTTTGTGATTCGTGAAGGAATCGGTCAAACCCAGTCAGCCGATCTCGGGTATCATTCCCACCACCACTTCCGCCAGCCTGGCTGTTGGAAGCCAACGTGGAATACACATCATGTCCATTATAAAGCGCCCTCATACAATTCGAAACAATATCTACACAATCGGGAGCATCACTACCATAAATTTGGGGGTAATAATATTCCACTAATTTCATCTTATATCTAGGGTCTAAAATTGCGGCAACTGCTAAAGCCAAACTGCATTTCTTCCAATAATCATCGAATTTATTTTTCATTTTTAAGGATAACGAGCTTATATTCTCGTCCTGACTCTGACACCAGTCGATTAACTGCAAATGAATATCACAAACTTCGGGAAAATATATATTTGCAGTTGGATGTTTACTTCTTGCGAAAGTAGTGGAAAATTCAACGAAAAGTTTCAAGAAACTAGTTACTGAAATAGCGCGACTCCATTCTTCATCAGAAGGACACATTGTGTACGCAAAATCTTGTTCTTGAAGACGAGAAAACGCCTCTCGATATTCCAAAGCAACCTCGAGCATAGTATGAGTCGTATTCCATTGGTGCGGATTATCCAAATATAACGATTTTTCACTATTAGCTCCAACTTCTTGAATCATTTCGTTAAATTTCTCATGACTGGTTTGTGAGCTTCGAACGTATCTTATGCTTTCACGGATCTTGCAGATGGTTGAGCTCAAAGCTTCTAAGCAGTCTTCAACCATGACTTTAATGAGATTTACAGCACATCTTACTTCGAATAATTGCCCGTTACATAACAGGAAACGGTTTTGTGATAAACGTTCCCTAATTTTAGAAACAATATTGTCGTGGATTGAACAGCTATCACAAGTCATGGAAAACAGTTTCCGGTCAATATCCCATTCCATTAATCTTGTCATAATACTTTCCGAAACCATGTCTTCTGTTTGAAAAGGATCAATGTTTACAAAACTTAAAATCTTTTTCTTTAACGCCCAACTTTCGTTAACCGAATGTGCAGTTAAACACAAGTACTTTGCATCTCCTTTTGTAGCCCACGTGTCGACACTTATACTGATTTTCCCAGGAAGATTATCCAACATTTCACATACTTTTTGTTTTTCTTTGGCGTAAATTTCCTTGCAGTCGGAAACTACACCATCCAGTGTAGCAAGCTCAAACAATGGTTGAAGTTTCCTCACAAAAATTTTAAACCCAACATGTTCAACCATGGATAAAGGATACCCGTGTAAAATAATCATTCGAGCAAGATCAAATCGACTTCTTTTGTAATCAAAGTTACCACTAGCGAAGTTTACAAGACCCTCTTTTAATGGGGTTTGTTCAAATTTAACGATACTTGCGATGTCGGGTTTTGTTTCATGATCATAAGAGAAAGTGATGGGTTCTTTTTTCTTTCCTTTTGATGTTATCATTTGAGAAACATCGTGATTTGTTCTTCTTCGACATCTGATTAAGTGGTTTCTTAAATGTGATGTTCCACTCGTACTTGAACCACTTAGTTTCTTCTTACAGTGCTTACAAACAGCAACACATGCATCGCCTCTTTTGACTCGGTCAAAATCTTTCCATACTGCTGATTTTAATCTGCTACAGTCGATTAATACTGTTTCTTCAGAAAGCTCCATTGAATCTGCACATTTACCAAAGTTAAGGTATATACATATGAACCCGTCAAATGTACTTTTACAGAGAAACCAACTGTTTAGTCGTAGAAAACTAGGTTGTTTATTAGAAAAAAAAAAACTCAAGGAAAACTCAAACATCTAGAAACCGCATTCAAATTGAGTTAGTTCAAAATACTTTCCACTGAAGGCAAAAACTCCACTTTTCACTTTTATAACTATATTTTTTAGAACTTTTTAATTGTTTTCTTCTTTATCCGGAAAAAAAAAAAAAATCTTACAACTAAACGTATAAGAAACTGATCTACCAACATATCCAGGAACTAAAAGATAACAAAAGATGCATTAAAAAAATCACATATTTCATGAAAAGAAACGGAAATGGAAATAAAAGTTGCGACAAATGACCACAGAAATAAGTCATTCGCAATCGCGTTTTTACATAAGTACATTAAGCAGAAGTCATAAAAACTAAGAATACTAACAAACACACAACCATATAATCATTTAACCATCAAACATAAAATTTGATATAACAACGATAGAATCTTTTTGCCTAGTTAATCACAACTTCACAATATCGTTTCGAAAAAATGACATTTACAAATACACTATAATCTAACTACACATTTCACACTACACAAAAGGGTATCAAACTTACAGAAGAAAAAACCGACCCAGATTAAAAAAATCCAATCTTGACCCGACCTGGATCCGAAACCGAGAAATCGGGTCACATAAAAAACCTATGGGTAATCGGATCGGAAAACAATTCGGGTATCCGTTAAGTTCAAATAAAATACAAGAAATTAACGAACATTGATTGAAATTAAACATGTAATTATAATTCATGCATAGCGAATTGGTAATTAAATAAGAAATTAAAGATTGAAAAGAAAACGTACAGTGAATAAGTTTCAATTGGAAATTGGAAATTGAAAAGCATAGAAAGAAAGAGATTAAGAAATTAGGGTTTAAAATTGGATAGAATGGAATTAAAAAAAAAAGATGGAGATGAATTCCACACAAATTGCAGAGACGGGCAGGGGCAACCCGTAACTAGGCGGCAACCCGATGCACAAATTATTTGGGTCATGGCCCAAGACTATCTTGGGCTTCTATATAATATTGATCTAATGTTTGTTAAAATTACCAAAATGGCAAATGGGGGTAGGGTTGTCAAAAAAACCCGAACCCGACGGACCCGATCCGACCTGAACCCAAATAGTATATTAGGGTCGGGTTAATTCGGGTGGTATTCAACTTTCGGGTTGAATTGACCCGACCCGAGAGACCCAATTCTTTATAGGGTCGGGTTTCGGGTTGTTTTTTCCAAGAAATCGGGTTTCGGGTTAACCCGTTTAACCCGAAATATTGAATAAATAATTTTTTTTTAAAATAATACCCACCCCTTGTCACACCCCGCTAAAGCGGAAACACGGAATGTGAAGAGCAAAGAATCATTTCACGGGTTACACTAAAATCAACGGTTCAAGTCATTAAGATTTAAGTTGAAAAGTACAAAAGTCAAAGTTACAACCAAGATTCAAAGTTAAGACCATAATACATAACAAAATGTTTTTAAATAAAAATTCCCAAAATAAGGTCTTCTTCCCGAGGTACACTTCACATAATTGACTTGACCCGCCTGAGCAATGCACTTCATATCTTACGCTTAGTTCCTGAAACATGAGATAAAGTGTCAACTACGAAAACGTAGTGAGTGAGTTACAGTTTATAAGTTGACAAAAGGTTTCAAATAAAAGTTCGACAAGTATATATATATATAAGTACAAAGTTTCCAAAAGGAGTAAGCGAATGAGCAGTCGCATAAGATAGTTTATATACTGTCGTAATAGTTCAAATCAAGAATTTAGAGTTCGTAAGAGTTCGAGACAAGTTCAAAGTTCATAAAAGTTCAAGATTCGTTCAAAGTCAGAGAAGTTCAAAATAAGTTCAAGTGCTTAAAATTCAAGAATAGTTCAAAGTTCAAGATAAGTTCAAGTCCAAATAAGTTCAAGTTCAAGTAAATTCAAGTCGCGTAGCAAGCGGTAAAAAGAGTAGTCGTTACCTCAGCGGTGGTTTAATCCACATGTGTAAGACCAAAAGTAAGCATATGCGTAAATAATAAAGACCTATGATCCTCGAGTTGTACCAACCACTAAGCTTAATATAACGTAAGATTTAGTTTTGCACAATCCGATTCTGGTCAAGTCCCAGCCCCTAGTTCCAGTCTAGAGTTCGAGTTCGCGAGAACTTAGCAATATGTACCCAGGTTGCTACCCTAAAGTAAGGAGTGACCGCTCCTAAGTATCGATACCTATATTTGCTAACGGCTATTGTTAATAGTGAGTAGAGTCCAGTTCCAAGAAAAAGTTGTGGGGCATTTAGTTCGTTCCGTTCTAAAAATTGTTTGTTTGTACTTACGGCGCTTATATCCTCACCTAGGGTTTTGCTCCAAAATACAACCAAGCTATCATTGTCTAATCAAATATCCAAAGAGGCAAACCTATTTAGTCTAAGTAAGCCAATCCGAATAAATGTTATTGTCTACGCATATTAGTTGCAAAGTTCCAAAATAGTCAATTTGTTCTCAAGTTCCAAAAGTTCAAAGAGTTTCCAAAAATAGAAAGATAGCTCAATAGTTCAAAAGTTTCCAAAAATAGAAAGGTAGCTCAATAGTTCAAAAGTTTCCAAAAATAGAAAGATAGCCCAATAGTTCAAAAGTTCCCAAAAATAGAAAGGTAGCTCAATAGTTCAAAAGTTTCCAAAAATAGATCACAACAAGTTGTACATAGATTCAAGCATGTAAAACAGTTTCACATAAAGATATTGTTCACAAAAGAATTTGATCTCATGTTTCCCCCAAAAAGAGTACTTAAAATGTAAGAGTAAGGAGGGGTGTAACTCACGGTTTGCGAAGACAAGGAGCTCGGGAATCGGTCGGAGCGGAACTCGGGAATCACGGGTCGCCTAATAATACCAAGATAGTCCATTCATTATTAACTTATTATGTTGTTGTACTTAAGATAATATAATCAAGTTTTTAATTAAACTTTAAGTGTCAAGGTTAAGTTTAATCAAAATAGTCCCAAACGGTGAAAGTTACGTTTTTGTCCAAAAATCCAATTTTAACGTTTATTATTATTTTGTTACAAGCAACTTTGGTTGCTGAATTGATTTAGACTTTTCTAATGAAATTTGGGCAGCGCTTCAGCGCCCAAATTTCATATCCAAAAATCCAATCTCCAATTCCGCTCACAAATGCCTATAACACGATATCATATATATACAAGTTCATTTAAGTGCCAAAAGTCCAATACAAGTCATCGTTTTATTAGTTTATTCAAACTCAGTCCCAAAATGATGTTTCACGAAAAGTCAGCAAGTCAAACAAGTCTAAAACGTCGAAATAAAGCAAATCGGGAAAAATCAGTGGCCTGTGCGCCGTTGTGACCCTTAGAACGGCGCACAGAACCACGTTTTCACCCCCGCTGCGTCGTCCTGGTCACGGGGACGGCGCACGGGTCGCGTTTTCGGGATTTTTCGATCAAAACGATTATTTTAGCCACGGATTTCAACATGCATTCAGTCTAATCTTAATGAAATGTCATTCTAACAGTTTCTAAAACGTTTTTATGTCACACCCCGCTATAGCGGAAACACGGAATGTGAGAGCTGGAATATCATTACACGGTCATAAGCAAATTTAAACGATTCAAGTCATTTCATTAAAATAAAACATAGTTCAAAGTTTAAATCAACCAAGCGGTCAAAAGTTAAATTCAAGTACAAATACAGAGTTTCCAAAATAAAATTCCCAAAATAGAAAGGTCTTTTCCCAATGTGCGCCTCACGTAACCATAATGACCCTTCCTTGCCAGGCATTCCATACGCTTACACTAATTTCCTGAAACATAAGATAAAGTGTCAACTACATAAAGTAGTGAGTGAGTTACAGTTTAGAGTTTCGATAAAGTTTCCAAAAATAGAAAGTACATGAAAATAGTGACGTCATAAGTAAAAGGAACGGAGCGACGTTAGACCACATATATGTAAAAAGTCAAAGGTTTGTACACACGCAAGTAAAACAAATAAAACTCGTATAAATAAAGTTGTAGCGGAATCCAGGCGCTAAAAAGGTATATGCGTAGGGAGTATGTGTTTAACTAAATAGTAACTCGTATCAATCACTTGGCATAATATAAATAGTAAGTATACACTAAACCGATTGTGTGGTCTTGATCTAGCCCAAAAATGTTTCAATAAGTTTCCAACTGAATCTTAGTAATATGTACTTGGGTCGCTAGCCCTGAGTAAGGAGTGACCGCTCCTAAGTATCGATACCCATAATACTAACGGCTATTGCTAATAGTGTATAAAGTTCCTGAACCAAAAACGGGGCAAATGAACAAAGTTTCCAAAAGTAGCAGTAAGTTCTTACGGGTTTATATTTTCATCAAGGATTGGTCGCTAACAAGTATCCTAAATTTAGTTAACCGGCTAAGGCATCAACACATATACGCATAATAGTTTCACAAGTTTCCAAGTTTCCCAAAGTTTCAAAGTTTCCAAAGAGTTTCAATAAGGTTTCGTACAAGTTTCCAAAGTTTACGAGTTTCATAAGTTTAAAATGTTTCAAGTTTCCAAAGTTTCACCCAAGTTTCCAAAAGTTTCAATAAGGTTTCAAAAGTACCAAGTTTCCAATTGTTTCAATAATTCGCAAATAGTTTCAAATGTTACACAACATATAATCTTATGTTTCCCCCAAATAATGTTTAAAAGAACAAAGTAAAACAAAGTGGGGTTGTAACTCACGGTTTGCGAAGAAAAGAGATATGAACTAGCACGAACGAAGCGGAACGAATCGGGAATCACAAACGACCTAAAACACCGGAATGTTGTACAAGTTTTTATTAGTATAATTTGAGTTATGTTAAGTTCCAATTTAACATTTTAAATCTCAATTGTCTTATACTTAGATTCTGTCCCAAAAAGATTATTACGGAAAGTTTATAAGATTCATGTGTTCGTGTACGTTTTATAGTCCGATAAGTCCAATTATGTCCAAAAGTGTCCAAGTTCAAAGTTAACGTGAATAAGTTATAGAACCTTTAAGTTACTGAAGTTGGTGTATATTTTACGGTGAAATTTGGGCAGCGCTTCCGCGCTATAAAAATTATGTCCATTTTCAAATCACTTTCCCGCTTTAAATACACAATATAACTAATACGAATGATATTACACATGTCTCACTTCCAAAAGCTTTTCCAACCAATTTATTTACCAAAAACAGTAAGCTTCCCAAAACATATATTCTGTGACAAAATAGTTTAGCTTATTTTTACGTTTAGAGCTTTTAAAACGACAAAAATGAAGAACAACAGTATTCAGGCGGCGGCTGGAGACACTCAGCCGCCGGCTGGACTTTAGCAGTCGGCTGAGAACCTTCAGCCGCCGGCCAAAAGCCTTCGGCCAGTTTCAATATTACGTTATTTTCCGATTTTTAGCTTGTTTAACGGTTAGATTCGACATGCAAACTGATATTTATCAAATATATGTTTTTTTAGAGTCAAAACACTGTTTCTTTTAGATTTATATGTTAAAAATGTAGATCTATCATAAAAACTCGTTTTTAAGCAAGAAAACGTTTTAAATCTTTGTAAAAACATATTTTCAGTTTATGGATCTTACATGCAACCGATTATTTATGTAAAAAGAGTAAAATAAAGAAGTTCTACCGGAGGAAAAAGCAAGGTGATGGTTTGGATGAGATTTAGCTCCAAAAACTTCTTGAAAACCCGATTTAAAGCTTCCCCTTGATACCCCTTTACTCTTGGACGATTTTGTGTAAGATTTGCTGGACGTTTTTGATGTTTAAAGGCTGTTTATGGTGTTCAAGTTTCTGTTTTGATGAACTTCCTTGAGAGAAATTCTAGAGAGAGAGAGAGGAGGTAATGTGTGTGTGTGATAGTTTGAATTGTGATGGAAAATGAAATGTGAGTGGGATTAGGGGGGAGGGACTGGTCTTGGGGGTCACAAATGCCAGTTATTTCTGCCCAGTCCCGAGTTATAAAGTTGGTCCAATGAGCTTTCATGCAAAAATGAGTCATCGTCCAGCTGGACAGCGGGATTCAGCCGCCGGCTGAATATATTCAGCCGCCGGCTGGATTGAAAATCCAGCTTTTTGACGTTTTAAGTTTTCCGTTATAATTAATTAAGGACCAGAATCTTTTTGGTTTCCGTTATGAACTTAGTCAAGTTCTTGTATTGTTTATTTGGTGTTAGGATTTATAGTTTGATTCCGACATTGGTTCCGACAATAAAAGACACAATAAGTATGAACCCGAACAATATGAACATGATAAAGAGTAACTAGAGATTCGAACCGATTAAGTAACTGAGAATCACCTGAAATTTAGACGGTTGTCACATCATCCCCGGGTTGAAAGAAATTTCGTCCCGAAATTTGACTCGTCCCATCAGGTAGAAGTATCTTTGAACAAGTGAGGATACTTTTGACGTATCTGGTCTTCACGTTCCCATGTGAATTCGTGACCACGTCGGGAGTTCCAACGAACCTTGTCAATAGGAACTCGGCTTTGTCTGAGTTGCTTGACCTCTCGATCTACAACTTCAAGCGGTTCCTCGATGAAATTGAGCTTGTTGTCGATCTTGACCTCGTCGAGTGGGATGACGATGGTCTCATCAGATAGGCACTTTTTCAAGTGCGAGACATGGAACACGTTATGAACATTGGAAAGAACTGGCGGGAGTTGGAGTCTATAGGCTACTGGACCAATACGCTCGATAACTTCAAACGGTCCGGTGTACCTTGGGCTTAGCTTGCCGCGTTTCCCGAAGCGAACTACCCCTTTCCATGGCGATACTTTAAGGAGCACCCGATCGCCAACCTGGAACTCAAGGGGTTTTCTTCGGTTATCGGTGTAGCTCTTCTGCCGAGTACGGGACGTCTTCAGTCGCTCTCTGATGGTGGTGATCTTGTCGATGGTTTCTTGAACAATGTCTAGCCTTGTGAGTTGTCGATCACCGGCTTCTAGCCAACAAAGCGGCGATCGGCACTTACGTCCATATAAGGCCTCGAACGGGGCACACTTAATGCTAGTATGGTAGTTGTTGTTGTACGAAAACTCGACCAATGGAAGATGAGTATCCCAACTTCCTCCAAAGTCAACTACGCATGCTCTAAGCATATCCTCAAGCGTTTGGATCGTCCTCTCGCTTTGACCGTCGGTCTGAGGGTGGTAAGCTGTGCTAAGATCTAATCGCGTCCCGAGAGATTTCTGAAGCGCATTCCAAAAGCGGGACGTGAACCGACTATCCCTGTCAGAAATGATGGAGAGAGGTGTCCCGTGGCGAGAGATGATCTCGTTGATGTAGATTTGCGCGAACTTCTCCATTGAGTGGGTTTCTCGCACCGGCAGAAAGTGAGCAGACTTTGTCAAACGGTCCACAATTACCCAAATTGTGTCGTTACCCTTTGCCGTCCGGGGTAACTTGGTAATGAAATCCATGGAGATTTGCTCCCACTTCCACATAGGGATCTCCGGTTGCTGCAGTAGCCCTGAAGGTTTCTGGTATTCCGCCTTGACCTTGGAGCAAGTAAGGCACTTGGCTACGTACAAGGCGATATCTTTCTTCATGCCCGACCACCAGTAATACTCCCTAAGGTCCTTGTACAACTTGTCCGATCCTGGGTGAATGGAGTATCGAGAACGGTGGCCCTCATCTAAGATTAGCTTTCGAAGATCCTCGGACTTCGGAATCCATGCTCGGCCCTTGAAGTAATGAATCCCGTCGGATTTGGGCTCGAACTCCTTCTCATGATTGTGCAAAGTTTCTCCCTTTAGGTTCTCGGGCTTCAACGCTTCTCGCTGAACCTCGGCGATTTGCGCTTGAAGATTCGTCTGAATCTGGATACCTAATGCTCTAACCCGAGATGGTCTCACCCTTTCCTTCCGACTAAGGGCGTCTGCCACTACGTTTGTTTTACCCGGGTGGTACTTGATCTCGCAATCGTAGTCACTCAGCAGTTCGATCCATCTCCTCTGCCTCATGTTGAGCATCTTCTGGTCTAGAATATGTTGAAGGCTCTTATGATCCGTGAAAACCGTGCACTTAGTCCCATACAAGTAGTGTCTCCAGATCTTTAATGCAAAAACGACTGCTCCCAGCTCTAGGTCGTGAGTAGTGTAGTTCTGTTCGTGAACCTTGAGTTGTCTTGAAGCGTAGGCGATGACTTTGTCTTTCTGCATAAGGACACACCCAAGTCCTTGATGGGATGCATCGCAGAATACCACGAAGTTATCCGTACCCTCTGGTAAAGACAAAATCGGTGAGTGGCAAAGCTGGTGCTTGAGTTTCTGGAAGGATTCCTCTTGCTTCGTACCCCAAACAAAATCCTTATCCTTCTGAGTGAGCTCGGTGAGTGGCTTAGCGATCTTCGAGAAATTCTCGATGAACCTTCGATAGTAGCCGGCCAATGTCATCAATGAACACGATCAAGAATTTGTCCAGGTAAGGTCTACACACCCGGTTCATCAAGTCCATGAACACTGCTGGTGCGTTGGTTAGACCGAATGGCATGACGAGGAATTCGTAATGACCGTAACGAGTACGAAAAGCGGTCTTTGGAATGTTGGTCTCGCTGACACGAACCTGATGATAACCCGAACGGAGATCGATTTTTGAGAAATAAGTTGCACCCTGCAACTGGTCGAAAAGGTCATCGATCCTCGGGAGTGGGTATCGGTTTTTGACGGTCAGCTTGTTCAGTTCACGGTAGTCGATCCACATACGAAAGGATCCGTCTTTCTTTTTTAACGAAGAGTATAGGGGCTCCCAAGGGGGACGAGCTAGGACGAATAATACCATGATCCAAGAGTTCCTGAAGCTGTTAAGACAGCTCTTGCATTTCCGGTGGGGCTAGACGGTACGGTGTCCTAGCGACCGGGGCTGCACCAGGGACGAGGTCTATCCGGAATTCCACTTGTCGATGCGGGGGTAGCCCGGGAAAATCTTCGGGAAAGACTTCAGGGTGATCCTTGACTACTGGAATATCTTGAATACGGATCTCCTTGGGTTTACGTTCAACAATGTGAGCAAGAAACGCGTCACAGTCCTTCTCGAGGTACTTACGCATTTTTATGGACGACACGAGACGGAGTGATCGTCCGGGTTTGTCTCCTTGAACAACTAAAGTTTCAGTGTCAGAAAGGGGGATGCGGATGAGTTTGTCAAAACAGACAATTTCTGCCCGGAAACGAGAGAGCCAGTCCATTCCGACGATGACATCGAAGCTTTTCACCTCGATCGGGATTAAATCAATAGGGAAAGTTTTATCGGACAGGCATATGGAACATCCTATGATTATATCCTTAGCTTCGAACTCCTGACCGTTAGCGTACTCTATGGTGAAGCTATCCTTAAGAACCTTAGATCCTAAGTTAATGAGGGGTCTAAATTCTAAGGACACAAAGCTTCTTTCGGCACCAGAATCGAACAAAACGGATGCATAATGATTATTAACAGGAAACGTACCGTTCACCGCATTCGGGTCCTGCCGAGCCTCTTCAGCTGTGAGTGCGAATGCACGTCCTCGACCTCGCCCGCCTTGGTTAGGTTGGGCGTTTCGGAGTCTTGGGCAGGCATTCCGGAGGTGTTGGTCACTTCCGCACT
This sequence comes from Senecio squalidus, assembly GCA_910822075.1. NCBI lineage: Eukaryota > Viridiplantae > Streptophyta > Magnoliopsida > Asterales > Asteraceae > Senecio > Senecio squalidus. The sequence goes on from CAJVGC010000432.1 coordinate 50,916,029, forward strand.
CGAAGCACACCGGCTTCTGACCTGGAGCTGCCAACTTGTCCGGGCAGTACTTAGCAAAGTGCCCTTCCTTTTGGCACCTCAAACACACGGGACAGTTACCGTGGTGGGGGAAATTGCACTTGTTGCACTTGGGGTTCGTCCCCGTGTATCGATTTCCAGCTGGTGGAGGTGGCGGTGGCGGTGCTACAGCTGCTATGGCAAGATTGCGGGTGGTCTTCTTCTTCTTATTCCTATCGCTCCGCCTTGGGGTCTGGTCAGACTTTCTTTTCTCACCCGACTCCTTCTTGGATGAGGTAGGAGCGGTGAGTAGGTTGCTTGTGAGGCGGTGAGCTAGGATGATGGCACTCTGGAGGGTCTGGGGTTCCTTAGTGAGAACCATTCCCCTGATTTCAGGAACAAGACCGGAGACGTACAGGTCAATCTTGTTCTCTTCGGGAGTCACTAGCCTTGGGACCAGTCGGGCCAACTCATGGAACCGGGCAGTGTACCCTTCGATGTCGTTTCCGACCATCTGGTGATCCCAGAGCTCGGCTTCGAGCTTTTTAATTTCCCCTTTGGGGCAGTACTCCTCAATCAGGAGGTTCTTGAATTGTTCCCAGGTGAGAGCATAAGCGGTCTCACGTCCCCTGTTGCGGACCACATTGTTCCACCAAGTCAGTGCTTTCCCGTGCAATACGCAGGAGGCGTACTGCACTTTCATAGCCTCAGCACATCCACTGATGTGCAGCACCGACTCGATGCTCTCAAACCATGATACCAGGCCTACGGCACCAGTCGTGCCATGGAACTCCTTGGGCTTGCAGGCCATGAAGCTTTTGTAGGTGCAAGCTGGTGGGTTTGGGTGTTGGTTCTGGTTCTGGTGGTTGTTCTGTTGCTGCTGCTGCTGTTGCTGTTGTTGCTGTTGCTGTTGCTGTTGCTGTTGCTGGTGGTTGTTGACATTGGCATTGATCCCCGCAGTGATCTGGGCGATCATATTGGGCATCGCTGCGCTCAACTGCTCGGCGATGATACTGGCGTTGGTACGGGGTGCTATGATTCTACAACAGATAAAAGATTCAGTTTAGAACGCACGATTAGAATATGATAAGAATTTAATTCGATGAACAAGTTAACAGTCACGCAAGAGTAAGGTAATAGAACAGTTAGTACACGCACGACAAAGTTTCAAGAGATTCACACGACAAGGATTCATACGCAAGAAAATGATTCAACACAGTACAGATTCACAAGACAAGGTAATAATAGATAATAATAAATGGAACTTCATTCATTAATTAATAATAAGTTGAGTACAAGGTTCAAAATAGGAGAAGTACAGTACAATACAATAAGGAAATAATGGAAATGGCTCGAAGCTGTGTACATGGAAAATTACAACTCGGCCTACAGTACATAATGAAAGAAAGAACTAACGGCGCCTCTCGAAGAACATCTTGGCGATGACAACCGCCAACAAGGTCCCCATGATCAGACAAACTCCGACCAAGCGCTGCACTGTTCGGGCTGTGGCCTGAACGGCAGCAAGGTGTCGCAGTGCCTGCTCCGACAACCGATGAGCGGCATCGGAGACCTCACAGAGGAGCAGCCCTTGTTGCTGGGCTTCCTCCGAAAGTCCCCTTACCTCTCGGTGAAGGTGCAGGAAAGCGGCAGGAGGGGGTAGCTGTGGGGTAGGCGGCATCCTCTGCCTAGCTGCCTCAGCGTCTCGAGCCCGTTGCATCTCCTCTCGCTCGAGCTGTCGCTCCCACGAGTAGTGATCCAACATCGAGGTACGTGGAGCCTCGGGAGGTGGGTGCCCGAATGGAAAATGGGGTGGCGCAGGCCTGGACGGGCCGTCCTGCTGCGCCGCCATCCTATCGGGTAGCCGTCCCGGAAGGATTACCTGCTTACGTGCCGTCGTGACGACACGTGGTCCACGGCGCTGTGGTGGCGCGGCAACGGGGGCCGGTGGAGGTGGTAAAACCGACCTCGGGCTTGACCCGATGCTGCTGGACACAGCCATGGAGGTATCCTCCGTGGGGTCCGTGGTCTGATGTCGGAGACTTTCCGAGGCGGTATGGCCCTCGGATGGCTCGTGTGACGACGCGGCTCGGTGCTGGGATCGGGACTGTGATCGTGAGGGGGATCGCGAGCGTGACGATTGAGACATGACGGATCTGCGACGTAAAAAGTTTCGTAAGTACATGAACAAGACAATGCTAAGGGAAAATAAGTAAGAGAATGCAGGTAAGGGTCGATCACGTGAGGTTGGGAATAGTAAGACCGGGAATTTTTCGACTCAAAACCGTTTATCATTAGTAATTATGTTCCGTTCTTGCATAAGTCATTTTGAACTAGGCAGGGGTGATCAGGCCATGCGTAGTTAAAAACAATCATGCAATTGCGAAATTAATTCTCTAAAGTTTGAACCCATAATGATTTTCCGAAAAGCCTTGGTTATAGTTTGGTTTCAAAAACTTTTTGGAAATTTCTAAAACCGTTTTCACTATAACCTGTGCTCTGATACCAAGTCTGTCACACCCCGCTATAGCGGAAACACGGAATGTGAGAGCTGGAATATCATTACACAGTCATAAGCAAATTTAAACGATTCAAGTCATTTCATTAAAATAAAACATAGTTCAAAGTTTAAATCAACCAAGCAGTTCAAAAGTTAAATTCAAGTACAAATACAGAGTTTCCAAAATAAAATTCCCAAAATAGAAAGGTCTTTTCCCAATGTGCGCCTCACGTAACCATAATGACCCTTCCTTGCCATGCATTCCATACGCTTACACTAATTTCCTGAAACATAAGATAAAGTGTCAACTACATAAAGTAGTGAGTGAGTTACAGTTTAGAGTTTCGATAAAGTTTCCAAAAATAGAAAGTACATGAAAATAGTGACGTCATAAGTAAAAGGAACGGAGCGACGTTAGAACACATATATGTAAAAAGTCAAAGGTTTGTACACACGCAAGTAAAACAAATAAAACTCGTATAAATAAAGTTGTAGCGGAATCCAGGCGCTAAAAAGGTATATGCGTAGGGAGTATGTGTTTAACTAAATAGTAACTCGTATCAATCACTTGGCATAATATAAATAGTAACTATACACTAAACCGATTGTGTGGTCCTGATCTAGCCCAAAAATGTTTCAATAAGTTTCCAACTGAATCTTAGTAATATGTACTTGGGTCGCTAGCCCTGAGTAAGGAGTGACCGCTCCTAAGTATCGATACCCATATGACTAACGGCTATTGCTAATAGTGTATAAAGTTCCTGAACCAAAAACGGGGCAAATGAACAAAGTTTCCAAAAGTAGCAGTAAGTTCTTACGGGTTTATATTTTCATCAAGGATTGGTCGCTAACAAGTATCCTAAATTTAGTGAACCGGCTAAGGCATCAACACATATACGCATAATAGTTTCACAAGTTTCCAAGTTTCCCAAAGTTTCAAAGTTTCCAAAGAGTTTCAATAAGGTTTCGTACAAGTTTCCAAAGTTTACGAGTTTCATAAGTTTAAAATGTTTCAAGTTTCCAAAGTTTCACACAAGTTTCCAAAAGTTTCAATAAGGTTTCAAAAGTACCAAGTTTCCAATTGTTTCAATAATTCGCAAATAGTTTCAAATGTTACACAGCATATAATCTTATGTTTCCCCCAAATAATGTTTAAAAGAACAAAGTAAAACAAAGTGGGGTTGTAACTCACGGTTTGCGAAGAAAAGAGATATGAACTAGCACGAACGAAGCGGAACGCGTCGGGAATCACAAACGACCTAAAACACAGGAATGTTGTACAAGTTTTTATTAGTATAATTTGAGTTATGTTAAGTTCCAATTTAACATTTTAAATCTCAATTGTCTTATACTTAGATTATGTCCCAAAAAGATTATTACGGAAAGTTTATAAGATTCATGTGTTCGTGTACGTTTTATAGCCCGATAAGTCCAATTATGTCCAAAAGTGTCTAAGTTCAAAGTTAACGTGAATAAGTTATAGAACCATAAGTTACTGAAGTTGGTGTATATTTTACGGTGAAATTTGGGCAGCGCTTCCGCGCTATAAAAATTATGTCCATTTTCAAATCACTTTCCCGCTTTAAATACACAATATAACTAATACGAATGATATTACACATGTCTCACTTCCAAAAGCTTTTCCAACCAATTTATTTACCAAAAACAGTAAGCTTCCCAAAACATATATTCTGTGACAAAATAGTTTAGCTTATTTTTACGTTTAGAGCTTTTAAAACGACAAAAATGAAGAACAGCAGTATTCAGGCGGCGGCTGGAGACACTCAGCCGCCGGCTGGACTTTAGCAGTCGGCTGAGAACCTTCAGCCGCCGGCCAAAAGCCTTCGGCCAGTTTCAATATTACGTTATTTTCCGATTTTTAGCTTGTTTAACGGTTAGATTCGACATGCAAACTGATATTTATCAAATATATGTATTTTTAGAGTCAAAACACTGTTTCTTTTAGATTTATATGTTAAAAATGTAGATCTATCATAAAAACTCGTTTTTAAGCAAGAAAACGTTTTAAATCTTTGTAAAAACATATTTTCAGTTTATGGATCTTACATGCAACCGATTATTTATGTAAAAAGAGTAAAATAAAGAAGTTCTACCTGAGGAAAAAGCAAGGTGATGGTTTGGATGAGATTTAGCTCCAAAAACTTCTTGAAAACCCGATTTAAAGCTTCCCCTTGATACCCCTTTACTCTTGGACGATTTTGTGTAAGATTTGCTAGACGTTTTTGATGTTTAAAGGCTGTTTATGGTGTTCAAGTTTCTGTTTTGATGAACTTCCTTGAGAGAAATTCTAGAGAGAGAGAGAGGAGGTAATGTGTGTGTGTGATAGTTTGAATTGTGATGGAAAATGAAATGTGAGTGGGATTAGGGGGGAGGGACTGGTCTTGGGGGTCACAAATGCCAGTTATTTCTGCCTAGTCCCGAGTTATAAAGTTGGTCCAATGAGCTTTCATGCAAAAATGAGTCATCGTCCAGCTGGACAGCGGGATTCAGCCGCCGGCTGAATATTTTTTGACGTTTTAAGTTTTCCGTTATAATTAATTAAGGACCAGAATATTTTTGGTTTCCGTTATGAACTTAGTCAAGTTCTTGTATTGTTTATTTGGTGTTAGGATTTATAGTTTGATTCCGACATTGGTTCCGACAATAAAAGACACAATAAGTATGAACCCGAACAATATGAACATGATAAAGAGTAACTAGAGATTCGAACCGATTAAGTAACTGAGAATCACCTGAAATTTAGACGGTTGTCACATTTTATCCATAAGAGCATAGATCTAAGTAACATTTCGGTTAAAAACGTTTTTGACCACAAAAAAGTCATAGATTTGAATAAAAACTTATTTTAAACCGATAGATCTTACATGCAAGTTGTTATTTACATAAAAACAGTAAGTAAAAAGAAATCTACCGGTGGAAATCGTTTGGATGATGATTTGGTGATGTTTGAGCTCCGAAAATCTTTACAAAAATGGTCCTTTTTCCGAAAACTTAGCTTCTCCTTGCTTCTCTTGATGTTTAAATCGATTTGTATGGATTATAATGGTGTTCTAAGGCTGTGATTTACTGGAACAATGGAAGTTCTTGGGAGGTTTTAGAGAGAAAGTGTGTGTTTTATGTTTAAAGTTTTGTAAAAATGAATTAGGAAAAGAAAAATGAAAGAAAATAAAGAGGATCATTAGAGTGAAGTGTTGGTACTGCAAAAATGCAGTAATTACTGGTCTATGCCCGAGTTTGATTGGGTGTTTTAGTTGGGAAAACGAGGCATGCAAAATCTCAAATTTATTACAAAAATCGTCCTCAAGGACGGCGCACATGGCCTCTGTGCGTCGTCCTGGACCTTTTTCGTAAAAAAAAAATTTGTGTTTTGGCTGATTTTGTATAATTGTTTCTCTGGACCTTTTCGTTAACTAAAGTTTTAAAGTATGTTACATTATGAACTTAGGAAAGTTCGTTAGGTGTTTTCTTGGCATTAGGACTTATATAAGTTGATTCCGGTTGTGATTCCGACACAATCGCGTTTCCGATAATGTTCAATTTAAAGACACCATATGTAAAACGAGAGACATAGCACGTAAAGAACACCAGAAATTTGACGGTTGTCACATTCTCCCCGGGTTGAAAGATATTTCGTCCCGAAATTTTAGTTCGTCTCATGGGGAATAAGTGCCGTCGGATCATGGTGGATTCTCCTGACGAATTTCGGTCCCTGCGTCTTCACGCGGTTTTGGGACTACGTCGGGGGTCAACCATTTGAGCGTTTCATCAAGGAAATCGGGTTTGGCACCAGTCTTGACCTTGTCTGGAGGGATGACGAGGGTCTCATCCGATGAACACTTTTCAAGTGTGAGTATGGAACAAATATGAACGTTTAGAGAAAATTGGGGAAGTTACAGGCGACGAGTAATCTGACCGATATGTTCTAAGATTTAGATTGGACCGGTGTACCTCGGGCTCAGTTTGCCGCGTTTCCAGAAGCAGACTATCCCCTTCCATGGCAATGTCTTGGGAAGTACTCTATTGCCATCCTAGGAATCGAGGGTTTTTCTTCTAGTTGGTTAGGCAGCTCCTTGGCCGGGTACGAAATGCTTCCAGTCTTTCACAGGTAGAGGTAGACATCGGACCTTGCAAGTTGTCGTCCGTCAGCTTCTAGCCGATAGGGTGGTGTTCGACACTTGCGTCCATATAGAGACTGAAGGGTGCGCACTCAGTGCTGGCATGGAAGTCGTTGACATAGGTGAACTCGACCAGGGGGAGGTGAGTGTCGTGCCTTCCTATGGAGATGATGGGTTTTGGCATTCCGCCTTGACCTTGGAGCGAGTGGGGCACTCAGCTAGATACAAGGCAATACCCTTATTCATGTCGGCCAGAACAGTATTCTCGGGACTCCTGGTACAGCAAGTCGAATCCCGGATGGATGGAATAGCGAATTCGGTGGCCCTTGACGGAAACGGGTTTACGAATACCTTCGGACTTCCGAACTCATGCTTGGAGCTTGGCGTAACGAGTTACGTTTAGCCTAAGTTCGAGTTCCTTCATGGTTGGCTATGGAATCGGGGAATTATTATTTTCTCGGGGTCAGAATTTGCACTTTGGGAATTTGGCGTACAACTCCTGGTCTCGGGAGAGTTCTAGAGTGAGCTTGGGATGCTCACAGGATCTTCCTTGAGTAGGTGAGAGTGTTGACAATGAGTGTGGTAATTAATCGTCTAAGTACGGCCTACACACTTTGTTTATTAAGTCCATGAATATCGGCAGTGTATTGGTTAGGCCTACTGACAGAGGGGAGGCTTGCATTGTTTGCATCGAGTTTGGGGAATGCGGTTTTCAGTAACGTTGGTCATAATGTCAAGAACCTGGTGATAACCCGGGCGGGGGTCGACTCTTGAGAGGTAAGCTGCATCCTGCAACTACTCGGATAGGTTGTCGATCCTCGGGGATGGTTATCGGTTCTTGACGGCTGGCTTGATAAGTTTACAGGGGTCGGCGTACTAAGTGATGAGCCGTCTATCTCTTGGTAGGGAAGCTTTGGGGCTTCCCATGGAAATGGACTTAAGCGGGTAGGATTAGGGTCGGGAAGTTCCTACAGCGACTTTGGTAGCCTTAGCATCTCGGTTGGTGTCAGACGGTAGGGTGCCTTAGTAACTGGTGCTGCATCAGAAACGAGGTCTATTCGGAATTTCCACTTGTCGATTTGGCGGTAGCCAGGCAATTTCTCAGGAAAGACTCTGGATGGTCCTTGACTACGGGAATGTCTTGGACTCGGCTTTCCTTAGATTTACGTTCGACGTCGTGAGCGGAGGATGCGTCGTAGTTCTTCTCGAGGTACTTGTGCATCATTGAGGGATACACGCTGCGAAGTTGTCATTCAGGTTTGTCCTCCTGAACAACGGGAGTTTCACTTTCTGGGTAGGAATACGGGTGAGTTTGTTGAAACGGACGGTCTTGGCTCAAAAATGGGGTGACCAATCCATCCCAACGATAGCGTCAAAGCGTAATGGTTCGATAGGGATTAGGTTGATGGGAAAAGGTTTTAGGCCAGTGGAGTATTGGGTATCCTAAGTTGTATTCGTAACTTTGCCTATTGACCGATGCCATATACGAGAGAAGGGTATCCGTAAAGGCTTTAGGTCCTAGGTTGATGAGGGGTCTAATTTCTAAGGAGGCAAAGTTCCTTTCAGCTCTTGAATCGAATAGTACGGAAGAAAATTATCGTTTGAAAGAGAACGTACCGGTAACTGCGTTGGTGTCCTGATGGGTTTCCTTGCCCGTGATTGCGAGGGCACCTAGAGTTTCTGTGGTATGCTCTAAGAGACAATCCCCACGGAGGTGCTGGTCGCTTCCACATTCGAGGCACCGCAGTTTTCTGTTTGCATTTTCTGGACAGCACCAAGGGTAATGCCCTACTTCGTTGCAAAGTCGGCATACCGGGCATCTTCGAGCATGATGGAAGTGGCACCTGTTGCACTGGGGGTGCGGTCCTGAGTAGGGTTGGGTTACGGTTGGGAGTTCCTGGTTGTTGCTAGTCCATGAGGTTTGGTGGTGAATCTTCCTTCTCCTGCTCTCTCTTCGTTGGAAGAGGGCTGGAGGGGGAGGTAGGCAGTTGGTTCCAAAATCCTCGTCCTTGTCCTGCCTAGTTGGTACAAGAGGGAGAAGGGGTTCGTTGATTCCGAAGATCCCTTGGTTGATTCCAGCGACGATCTGGGCGATCACGCTTGGAAGTACCGCTTGGAATTGCACAACGATCTGTTCGGCGATGCGATCAGCGCGGCTTCTCTTGGGAGGCATGGTTCTACAAGGGAAAGAAGAAACTAGTTTAGAACGCACAAATTGGAATTTACCACAGGAATTCAACTCAAGAGTTAACAATTATCGAGTACACGAGGATAATGAGAGTGGACAATTAGTACAAGTATGATAACGATAGTAGTAAATGAGTGTACAAGAAGAGTAACAGTATACGCACGTTGATGATACAAGAATTAGATTTAATGTTTGATAATAGTAACAGATTCACGCGATAAGACAAGTGTAATTAAATAGAAGATAGAAATTTTCATTAATAATAGGACGTTTTAGTACATAGAACAAAATACTGAAAGAAATACAAGTACAATACATAGAGAAATAATAGATAATGGCTTAAGTCGTGTACAATGGAAAATTACGACTAAGCCGGTACAGTACAAAAATAAAGGAAGGGATGCCTAATAACGCTCTTCGAAGAACATCATGGCGGCAATGGCTACGATAAGCGCTCCCATGATCAAGCAGGCTCTGGTGAGGCACTGCACTGTCCGGGCGGTGGCCTGGGCAGTTGCGATGATCCGCCGGGACTGCTGCGCCAATTCATTAGCAGCATCGGAGACTTCAAAGAGAAGAAGACCCTGCTCCTGGGCTTCCTCCGCGAGTCCACGGACCTGACGGTGCAGGTTGAGAAACGCATCTGGTGGAAGAGGCTGGTGAGTAGGTGGCATCATGGGTCGGGAGGGTCCGGCCTCCTGGGCACGTCGTCTTTCTTCGATAAACTGACGATCTCACGCGTAGCGTTCCGAGATTGGAGTACGCAGGGCGGGATCGTAGGGATCCAAGAAAGACTGGGGAGGTGCTGGTCGGAACGGGCCCAATTGCTGATGCATAGGTGCTCTAGCGTTGGGTCCTCGGGGCGGTGGTGCTGCAACGGGCACCAGCCTAGGAGGTGGGAGTACCGTCCTTGGGCTGGACCCATTACTGCTGCTGATGGTCCGGGATGTGTCTTCCGTTGGGTCAGTCGTCTGGTGACGCTGACTCTCGGAAGCCGTGTGGCCCTCAGAGGGTTCGTGCGAGGGGGAGGCGGCTCGTGGGAGCGATCGAGTCTGGGATCGGGAGCGCGACGACTGAGACATGGCGTATCTGCGAATAGAGAGTTACATAAGTACGGGGGAAACTAAGAATAGGAAAAACGTAAGTAAAATGCATGCACGGGTCAGTTATGTGAGTGTCGGGAATTGACAAGACCGGGAATTTTTCGACTCAAAACCGTTAACGATAGACATTGACTTTCCGTTTTTGCATAATTCATTTTGAACTATGCATGGTTGATCAAGTCACGCATAGTTGAAAAAGATAATCATGCAATTGCGGAAAGTAATATTCTAAAGTTTGAACCCGAAATGAATTTTCTGAAAAGCCTTAGTTATAGTTTTGGTTTCGAAAACTTTTTGAAAATTTTTAAAACCGTTTTTCACTATAACCCATGCTCTGATACCAAGTCTGTCACACCCCGCTAAAGCGGAAACACGGAATGTGAAGAGCAAAGAATCATTTCACGGGTTACACTAAAATCAACGGTTCAAGTCATTAAGATTTAAGTTGAAAAGTACAAAAGTCAAAGTTACAACCAAGATTCAAAGTTAAGACCATAATACATAACAAAATGTTTTTAAATAAAAATTCCCAAAATAAGGTCTTCTTCCCGAGGTACACTTCACATAATTGACTTGACCCGCCTGAGCAATGCACTTCATATCTTACGCTTAGTTCCTGAAACATGAGATAAAGTGTCAACTACGAAAACGTAGTGAGTGAGTTACAGTTTATAAGTTGACAAAAGGTTTCAAATAAAAGTTCGACAAGTATATATATATATATATAAGTACAAAGTTTCCAAAAGGAGTAAGCGAATGAGCAGTCGCATAAGATAGTTTATATACTGTCGTAATAGTTCAAATCAAGAATTTAGAGTTCGTAAGAGTTCGAGACAAGTTCAAAGTTCATAAAAGTTCAAGATTCGTTCAAAGTCAGAGAAGTTCAAAATAAGTTCAAGTGCTTAAAATTCAAGAATAGTTCAAAGTTCAAGATAAGTTCAAGTCCAAATAAGTTCAAGTTCAAGTAAATTCAAGTCGCGTAGCAAGCGGTAAAAAGAGTAGTCGTTACCTCAGCGGTGGTTTAATCCACATGTGTAAGACCAAAAGTAAGCATATGCGTAAATAATAAAGACCTATGATCTTCGAGTTGTACCAACCACTAAGCTTAATATAACGTAAGATTTAGTTTTGCACACTAATCCGATTCTGGTCAAGTCCCAGCCCCTAGTTCCAGTCTAGAGTTCGAGTTCGCGAGAACTTAGCAATATGTACCCAGGTTGCTACCCTAAAGTAAGGAGTGACCGCTCCTAAGTATCGATACCCATATTTTCTAACGGCTATTGTTAATAGTGAGTAGAGTCCAGTTCCAAGAAAAAGTTGCGGGGCATTTAGTTCGTTCCGTTCTAAAAATTGTTTGTTTGTACTTACGACGCTTATATCCTCACCTAGGGTTTTGCTCCAAAATACAACCAAGCTATCATTGTCTAATCAAATATCCAAAGAGGCAAACCTATTTAGTCTAAGTAAGCCAATCCGAATAAATGTTATTGTCTACGCATATTAGTTGCAAAGTTCCAAAATAGTCAATTTGTTCTCAAGTTCCAAAAGTTCAAAGAGTTTCCAAAAATAGAAAGATAGCTCAATAGTTCAAAAGTTTCCAAAAATAGAAAGGTAGCTCAATAGTTCAAAAGTTTCCAAAAATAGAAAGATAGCCCAATAGTTCAAAAGTTCCCAGAAATAGAAAGGTAGCTCAATAGTTCAAAAGTTTCCAAAAATAGATCACAACACGTTGTACATAGATTCAAGCACGTAAAACAGTTTCACATAAAGATATTGTTCACAAAAGAATTTGATCTCATGTTTCCCCCAAAAAGAGTACTTAAAATGTAAAAGTAAGGAGGGCTGTAACTCACGGTTTGCGAAGACAAGGTGCTCGGGAATCGGTCGGAGCGGGAGTCGGGAATCACGGGTCTCCTAATAATACCAAGATAGTCCATTCATTATTAACTTATTATGTTGTTGTACTTAAGATAATATAATCAAGTTTTTAATTAAACTTTAAGTGTCAGGGTTAAGTTTAATCAATATAGTCCCAAACGGTGAAAGTTACGTTTTTGTCCAAAAGTCCAATTTTAACGTTTATTATTATTTTGTTACAAGCAACTTTGGTTGCTGAATTGATTTGGACTTTTCTAATGAAATTTGGGCAGCGTTTCCGCGCCCAAATTTCATATCCAAAAATCCAATCTCCAATTCCGCTCACAAATGCCTATAACACGATATCATATATATACAAGTTCATTTAAGTGCCAAAAGTCCAATACAAGTCATCGTTTTATTAGTTTATTCAAACTCAGTCCCAAAATGATGTTTCACGAAAAGTCAGCAAGTCAAACAAGTCTAAAACGTCGAAATAAAGCAAATCGGGAAAAATCAGTGGCATGTGCGCCGTTGTGACCCTTAGAACGGCGCACAGAACCACGTTTTCACCCCCGCTGCGTCGTCCTGGTCACGGGGACGGCGCACGGGTCGCGTTTTCGGGATTTTTCGATCAAAACGATTATTTTAGCCACGGATTTCAACATGCATTCGGTCTAATCTTAATGAAATGTCATTCTAACAGTTTCTAAAACGTTTTTATCCATAAGAGCATAGATCTAAGTAACATTTCGGTTAAAAACGTTTTTGACTACAAAAAAGTCATAGAATTGAATAAAAACTTATTTTAAACCGATAGATCTTACATGCAAGTTGTTATTTACATAAAAACAGTAAGTAAAAAGAAATCTACCGGTGGAAATCGTTTGGATGATGATTTGGTGATGTTTGAGCTCCAAAAATCTTTACAAAAATGGTCCTTTTTTCGAAAACTTAGCTTCTCCTTGCTTCTCTTGATGTTTATATCGATTTGTATGGATTATAATGGTGTTCTAAGGCTGTGATTTACTGGAACAATGGAAGTTCTTGGGAGGTTTTAGAGAGAAAGTGTGTGTTTTATGTTTAAAGTTTTGTAAAAATGAATTAGGAAAAGAAAAATGAAAGAAAATAAAGAGGATCATTAAAGTGAAGTGTTGGTACTGCAAAAATGCAGTAATTAATGGTCTATGCCAGAGTTTGATTGGGTGTTTTAGTTGGGAAAACGAGGCATGCAAAATTTCAAATTTATTACAAAAATCGTCCTCCAGGACGGCGCACATGGCCTCTGTGCGTCGTCCTGGACCTTTTTCGTAAAAAAAAAATTTGTGTTTTGGCTGATTTTGTATAATTGTTTCGTTGGACCTTTTCGTTAACTAAAGTTTTAAAGTATGTTACATTATGAACTTAGGAAAGTTCGTTAGGTGTTTTCTTGGCATTAGGATTTATATAAGTTGATTCCGGTTGTGATTCCGACACAATCGCGTTTCCGATAATGTTCAATTTAAAGACACCATATGTAAAACGAGAGACATAGCACGTAAAGAACACCAGAAATTTGACGGTTGTCACACCCCTCTTCATTCCACACTTTTTTTTTTAAATAACACCATTATGTGGGTGCAGGTATTTTACAAAATGGCAAAATTTTCAAGTTATTTTATAATATGTCACAAAGTTCGCATATGCTACATCTCCCTGTAGCATATGCGAACTGAGCATTTTTTGCGTTTTTTACGTTTTGTTGTATTTTCACACTTTGTTTATTAATGAAATCACTTAATACATTAGAATACTACATTTTCGAACATAGAAATACATCATATAACAAATAACTAATCATCATATAAATTAACAGATGCTTGAGACGATTGGGTTTGTTTTTTCTTTCCACGAGTTATTGAAGCAACTTTTGTTGAACGTGACTTTGAAGGTTGACTTGAACTTTGGTATTCTGGATTCTTTGTACCACATGTCTTTCTAGTGTGGCCTTTTTTCTTACAATGGTCACATGTCACTGGTTTTTCCTCCCCTTGTGATAGTATATGATCTTTGTTTTTTGGACGACCCGCCTGTCTCCTTTCCGTGGATGGTGGGTTGATCGTAGGGATTCTATCTTGGCGCAACCATTCAGAAGGATGTCTATCTGGGAATATGGATCTTGTATATGTTCGGTTATAATTTTTTTTGCCTTGAACCAATGTTGTGCCCATTCACTGACATCGTCCATTTTCAAATGTTTTAATACTGCTACAAGGTGTGAACAAGGTATACCAGACTTTTTCCAAACTTGACAGGTGCATTTCTTCTCACGAATAGTGACCATTGCATTTTTCTTGTTCTCTATCACCTCAAACGTGTAGTCATTAATTGGTATGAGTTTCCATCCGAAGCCTCTTTTTATCCTACCTTATAATTTCTCTATAGGTCATGGTGTTAATGATTGATCCAAATCCTCTGTTAAAAATAAACAAAAATAAGTAAGTTATTAGAATAGGAAATCATACTTATTATGAGACGACAAAGAATTATCTGCAATTTTGCGACGTTCGTGGTACCATTTTTGAGTAGTTGCCCGCATAAACTCTAGAAGCATACACATCGGAAGCTTGCGTGCATGAAGAGTTATCGAGTTTAGAGATTCAGCACTATTAGACGTCATAAGGTTATAACGATCTCTGGGGAAATAAGCCCTTAACCATTTTTCCTTATCTAAGTTATCAATAATTTTCCTTGATTTGGCTGGAAGAGTTGGTTATAGTTGCCTAAATGATTCTAGAAAGTCCGATTTCCTGTATGCCTTACATGTCTTCCAGAAATGATATTCGTTGTCTTCGTTTAGTTGCAACTTAATTAATAAGTTCATGCATAAATGCCGACAACAAATGTTGTGAAGAGCATCTGGGTACACTGTTCGTATTGCGAGGTAAATGGAACTTGCTCTATCGGAGATAAATACTCGATCTGGCCTAAGCATTCTCTAAACTTCGACTAAAACCAGGTGTAACCATATCCACTCTCTGTTTCCCTCACTCTATATGCGATAGGAAGAATATTGTTTTTCACATCTGTGACGTCCCGTCATTTTTAGATATTTTTATTTTCGTATTATTTTACTTTTATTCGCAATTATTTCGACCCTTGTATTTCGCTTTGTTTTTACTCACGATTTATTGAGGTGGGTCGAGTTTTATGTGTTTTATTGATTCGTCCCTTGAGACGTAATTTTTATGTTTACCTAAGTGTCTAATAGTTAGTATTCTCGTGGTATTAAGTTAAGATGTTTACGCCAAATTTGTCGGTTAACGTATTCTTTATCTTCGAGATATTGTGCTATTGCTCTTGTTTTCACTTACCGAAATCGTGCGTATCTCAAAATCGAAATTGAAAGTTAATCATTTAATGAATCCTAACACCAAGAAATCATATAATGAACTTGTATAAGTTCATCTCAAAAAGAATCGGAAACTTTCGACGAACGAAAACGCTTAACGATAACGAAAAAATCGGAAAATCCTGAATTTGGGCTCGGTGCCTCGTTCTAGGCACCTAGGGCGACGCCCTCCCTCTTTGGACAACTTTTTTTTAAAAGTTGTGACTCATCTTTGCATGTGTTAAAAGAGTGACACCTGTCCTAGACGTGTCAAGACCTGAATTAGTACAGAGATGCCTCATTTTGAGTCATACTCCATTACTACAACTCATTCCATCAACTCTCTTACACACACATACACCTTTCCATTTCCACTCCATTCAATTGTGACCAATTCTCTCTCGAACATAAGTTAATTCCAGAAGTTTGAAGAAGATTTAACATCAATTTGAAGAGGGTTTCAAAGACAAAGACATCTCTATCTATTTCCTTTTGAATTCCTTAACATTTTATAAGATTTCTCTTAATATTTCTTCACATTTCCGTCCATTTTCTTCTTCATTGGTTAGAGATTATAACATCAACTATTTTCACATGTTTTTCAAGCTTCTTGGTTCCATATTTCTCTTTCACTTTAGAAGCTTTGGTTAGATTTCTCAAGGAACTTTTAGATTGAAATTGTGGTAAGTAAACTTTCCGAAAATCTCTCCAAAAACGTTTTTATCATCTTGCATGTAAGAATCTAAACTAATGGTGGTTGTATTTGTGTATTGGAGCTGAATATTACTCATCACCACACCACCAAAGCTTGTTCCCGGGTTTATATAATCTCAAGCTTGTAGATCTTACGGTTGTAACGGTAAAATCGTTATTTTCCCCAAATTCATCATTTTCATTATCTTTGATTATCCTTTCGGTTTTAGCCTTGAAAATGGTTAGGAATGAAATATTAGACCAACACATTGATTTCTCTTGAATTTGGGACTGAAATTGGACTAAAATATGTTAACATGTGAATTTAATCGAAAGTAACATGTTATATATATTAGTATGTAAAATGACATATTTACATATACATAAAGCTTGGTAAATGCATATGGAACATAATATAAGTTATCGACAGTTTACATTTAACCTTATAACATTGTATAAATCGGATTTCGACAAAACGACAAAAGTCAAAATTGTTGGTAATTGACCCAGGGCGTCGTCCTATGTACCTAGGACGAGGCATCGTGGTGTTTTCCAGCAAATTTTCAGTATCGCAATTTATCGACCGCAACGTCTTCGTTCCATGGAGCGCCACAGTGAAATCCTCGATTACGTCCTGTGATATTAAACAACTCTAAACACTCGTATGAGTAAACTAATATATAAAAGTAACACATTATTCAAAAACATTGTCTTTGGACTCAAAGACGCCAACGCCATCAAAAATATCATGATACTTATTTAAAACGGACGTTTTGACTACTTTTCGCTAAATAACTCTTGTTACAAAATGTGGTCGTAATCTGAAATCATCAAAGAACGTTTTTACGACAAACCTTTTATAAAAGCATTTTGAAAGTAATTTTACTCCATTAATTTGAAAAATAAAGACTTCAAAATTCTCCAAAGTGTCAAAGTTGGACTTTTACGTCGACCTTGACTTTCTTTCAAATTGACCTTGATTTTACCTCAAATTGTTGACATTTTACTTTTATAAAGTCAACATCCTTGACATTTGACTTTTATAAAGTCAACATCTTTGACTTTGACTTTTATAAAGTCAACATCTTTGACTTTGACAAAGTCAACATCTTTTCCGTTGACCTTGGTCGATCTTGATAACATTATTTGATTTCAATCGATATTCATGTTACTCCTTTTTCGACTCGGAATAACATTCCTTTTTAATTGTCGTTTATGACGTGAAATGTCGATATCTTTCCGATCGGCCCTTTTTGGCACGGAACATCGTCATCTTAATCCGTCATCTTGATTCGACTTAATAATCGTTGGAATATTTTAATAAACTTAACCTTAACCGACAAGGCTAAACCGGACTAGACTTATAGAGATATTGAGACTGTATTATTTATTGTTTTAAGGCACTTAGACGGTGGAATTGTAGCTCCGGGATTGTATAAACAAGGTTTTTCTGAAGCTTTCATTGTGAGTTATTCGTAGCCCTTGTCTTTACTATTTTTGGACTAGAAAGCGTATTTTAAATTGTCTGCATGTATGCGAGACTATATTGATTATCTTGTTACCTAGTGGATCAGAACAGCCTTAGATTAGGTGTCTTATACACTCGTTAAGATTTGTGCCCAACAGTTTCATATATATAGCTATATGGGTTATATGACCTAAACCTCATTGCTCGTTAGGTTGCTCCTATGAGTGGATTTTATGCCCGTACTTCATTAAATTGTTGCCTTTGGTTTGACACGCCTTAGGAAAGGAGTCTTTAGGACTGGTCAGGTTCGATGTATAACAAAACTAGGCATGGTATCCTCACTAGGATGGTAAAACAAGATATGATATTTGAAATTTACAATGTTTGTTTATAAATTGTCGTTGGGTCAACTTTTACTTAAAATTACGAATAATTCACCAACATGTTGTTGATGTCGTTTTTAACGCTTTTCAGGAGTTTGAGGAAGTTCTTAATCATGCCATGCTTGCTTTGGATCGTTTATTTTGTGTTTATTTGGAATTCGTTTGTAATCGATGTCATTCCTTTGTGATCCATTTTATGACATTTGCTATGTATTTGTACTCGGCGTTTCATCGCTTTTGACGTTGTAATGTATTTTGTAAACATTTGGCATGATTAATTTCATTACGATGCTTTGTTTATTGGTTGTAATGTTGTAATCCTTGACTCTTGATATCGTAACTGGAACACCTCGTGTTTCCGCTTTGAGCGGGGTGTGACACCATCCATACCTACTGCAACAAATATTGTACCTTGACATCTTCCTTTATGTGAGCCTCGTCTATTACAATTATCGGACTACATGTTTCGACGAAACTGCGAAGCTGTAAAGAAAATAACAACTCTTACCTTTTCACCGATTGCAACAGATAGCATTTCAAAACCCTTTTCGTGGTCCCTCGTCTTATGTGTTTTGGTTCCCAAATTTTGTTGGATCAAATTGTTTAGATAAATTAGTAGTTGAGCAAATGATTCTTCTAGGGTCCCTCTAATATGTGTTATGACATATTCTCTTGCTCTCCATGCATGTTGGTATGAAATGGTAATATTATGATTGACACGTATGTCCGTGACAATATCTCTTCCTGTGTATTTCCTTCTTGGATCTTCAAGTGCCTCTTTTATTAAACATGCCAGGACTTTCTTGTTTGCTTATGTCTATCGGTTAACTTTTTAACTACAAAAGACTCCTCAAGATTTCTGATTTTTGTGGCTAACAAGAACCACTCGCATTTTCCAAATTTACATTCTACCTCAAACCTTGTTTTATTTGATCTTTTAACTTTTATTTGAAAACCTTCTTTTACACATTTTAACCCTAAAGAGACTTTTAATTTTTCTTTGTTATCGAAAACATCACGTAATTTGACATGTTCAGAAGTGTGAGGGTTATCTACGTGGTGATGGTGGTGGCTGTGGTCTAAGTGATGGTGGCGACGAGCATAATGGTGGTGGTGGCGGTGATGAAGATGGTGAAGAATGTGGTCTGGGTGATGACATGTGTACAGGTGATTGTGTACGTGTCTCGGGTAATGGTCTAGTGGAGGGTGTGACAGTCTGGCAGAGAGTGGTTGTAATATAATCACGTAAATAAGGAGGAATACGAACCGTGCGCCGATCACGACCTCGAGCTAAACCTGGTGTCTGCATACGCGATCTATCGGATGGATCAACATGCTCGTCCGTCTGCTCAATAGCATCGTCTCGGTAAACAAACAAACCCGCTAAATCTTCTATGACGACCTGCGTAAAAAAACATATTTTATTTAATTACAAACATGTGAAACAAAATAATGTTACAAATATTAGTTAAAGAGTATTACCGAGATACGATCCTCCATATCCTCCATGCGATCAAAACCTGGCGTCCACAGGTCAACATGAGGTGAAACTATACCCAGAAGGAGCTCCACCACATGAATACGACCGTCTGAGCTCTTCATCCGACGCTCCAAATCAGTAGTACGAGCCTCCCGAGCCTCATGAGCCTTTATACGACCCTCCAACAATGTCCACCGATCAACATCTGGAGGTCCCATCTCATCAGCCGTCTCGGGACCTCGAGCTTTCTTCGAAGAAGGCTCAACAATATCATTAAGAAGACTCGACTGTCGGTGTACACCCCTACGTGGGCTAGATGTGGTAGCCGCATCATCCACAACATGCTCCACCACAACCTCCTCGACCCCATCAAAAAATCACCTACTCGTCTGATACCAATCGGTCGCAGCCTCCCGCTCGGTCGGTATAATCTCAAGCGGGTGATGGGCCTCCTAAAAATTTAAATCAAAATATAAATATTCAAACTAATTATATTTAAATACAAAAGTTTATATTAAAATAACTTACATCCTCAAAATCAAGAAAGCTCAAGCACGACTCCCACTAAAAATTGGTGTGCCTGCACCATCCAAGTGCCCGTGTTATAGTCTCCATGTAACTAGCAAAACCCCTCGCACTCGGGAACGTCTCTAATATCCATATCTACAAAATCAAACACAAACTCTAGTTATGTTGTTTCTAAGATAAAAATTAATATTATAATAACTAAAATATGAATTAAAGTTTAAATTACATACCCTTAACGCATATATAAATCCTTCAATGTTGTATCTCTAGTGGTCTTCCTTTTGGCCTTTCTTCTACAGCTTCGACAACGTCAACATACCCTTGCGTGTCTCCAAAATACCCTTGCGTTTCACCAACCCCCTCGAAAGGCACCGATGTGCCTGTGCCCAAAGAAAAGATCCCCACGGAAACGAGTTCCACGACTCGAAATACTCAACCAAATGTAACATACCCTCAGGTATGGCGATGTCATCCTGAACTCCCATAAACCCGTGATTCACAAATAGCAACAGACAACCCTAACCGCATCCGAGTCAGACAACCGAGCAAACCTAGCCTGATCACCAAACAACTCTCGTATATGAGGACCCTTCACGTGCGAAGTATGTGGATCTATACTCGGAAATACCCGTCTCCGAAACGGAATGTCACTAGTCGAAGGGAATGTGCGTAGTCCAAAACGCATCCCAGTGATGATACAAAAATCCTCTCGTGTAAACCTAACAATGTGAACGCCCCCCACACTAAATACCAACTCCTCATTCGACGGGACCTCCGGGGTATCCAAAGTGTGAAGAAAAAGATGAACTAAAAACGGGTCCTTGTTCCAATCCACAAAATCAAGCCAACAACCAAAACACGTACTCTGAAAAAGGCGTAACCGAGCATCTACCAACTCCAACCTACGTCTAATATTTATACCTTTATGGAACATACCACGTATAGTAACTACCGCAGGAACATACTGCAAAACCAACCTAACGAATGGAGAGTAATTGTTAAAGTTTGACTAAACTCGATCGACCAAAATCTTTATTATAAAAACTAATATTTTAGTCAATAAAAAGTAAAATATATTGTTATTAATTTAAATATGTTATCATATTACAAAATATCATTTAAAAAAAGTAAAAAATTAAATAAATAAATTATTAAAAATGCTAGTTCTAATAAATTTGAAACCTGAAGACCAGTTCGAATAAATCTGGGTTGCCTATTATGCGAACTGGTCGAGTAACAAAATTGGACAATTTTTCACACCTAACATCAACTAAACCTCACAATTAACTAACCCTATGGCATTTGGTATGTCCTAAATAGCATTTATAACTAACAAAACATCACTAATTAAAACCTAAAAAGCTATCGGTGCCGAAATCATCAATTAAACAAAAAAAGCTTTTAAAACATGTAAATTTATACCTGATTATCACGTCTAGGGTGCCCTTGATCCATCTCCGTTGATTGGTTTTTGATTTCGGGTTTTTTAAAAAATTGGGTATGCTAACTGATTTTGGGGATTTTGACCAAATATGACCGCCCTTTTATACCCTACACGACGTCATATGCTAATTGTTGACGTCATGTAGCATAAAATCAATTTAAAAAAAAAAAGTGGAGTTCGCATATGCTAACCGGTTCGCATATACGAACTCCATGACATTTTGTAAAATAAACCCCCCTCCCCCTCCCTTTTGACAATGTGGTGATTTTCCCGTTAAAAATTGTGTTAGATAAATTTAATTAAGCATTAATGAAAATGATAAACGTTGGTGGAATAGGTAGATTTTATATATTGATTTATATATTTGATTTGTCTGGGTTTTCAACTCGA
Source organism: Senecio squalidus (assembly GCA_910822075.1). Classification (NCBI taxonomy): domain Eukaryota; kingdom Viridiplantae; phylum Streptophyta; class Magnoliopsida; order Asterales; family Asteraceae; genus Senecio; species Senecio squalidus. Next base: position 50,937,566 of record CAJVGC010000432.1, read on the forward strand.
TATATTAGCCGACTAATCCTCAGACAATCACCTCATATGCAAGAAACCTACAATCGTGATTCGTTCAATATTTGAACTAATCGATAGGTAGTGGTTTGATATTAGACGGGTTGGTTTTTTGGTTTTTCCGTGCAATTTGCGTATAAAGCATATATATATATCCATTTCCACCACATGCTCTCACACTACCCTAAATCTCTTCATAATATCCTAAGTCAATTATTCAAGTCACCTTGTACCCACCAAAATTCTTTTTTCCTAATAAAACCTATATTTCACGTGGTATGAGTTAGAATTACGGTTAAATTGAGTAACCTTTATATTCCATTATCCCCAAAAAAAAAACTTAAAATTGTGATAAGAATACCATTAGATGCCACTTCACTCTTACTTAATAATTTCTTATTAGTTAACATATCTTAAAAACAAACATCATGGGACAAGAGTGAATATGAATTAATGAAGTGGGAAGAACGTTGATTACTGGACTATGCAACAAGGTTCTTTATATTAGGACCGAGGCTTGGGAGTGTATTATGAACGAGCACAAGTAAGTCCCAAGATTTAAAGGATACATTTTTTTCATTATATTCATATTTCGGACTTATATCTTCGTTTAACACTCGACCTCCGAAATCTCAAATTATGTCCTTGTACTAAATGAATGCAATCCGTCTATTTGAAACATAATAGTCACTATGTACGTAATTAAGGTGGCAAAGGCATTTTCATCATATCTCAGCCGTTTGAGTTATGAACTTGCTAAACCTTTTGATTTACTAATTTGTCTTGGGGGTTTTGCTCGGATGCATTGGTTTATCCCAAACTATCTTCTTCAACCTTTCGCTTATAATAGTTAAAAATGTTAGTAATACAAACACAAAAGGTCCTTATTGTTTCATTTTAGTTAGACTATCAAAACATTTATTATGGAAACTACCGTAAAACAAATAGTCACAAACGACATAGATTGAAGATGATTATCAAAGAGAAGTGGTGATTGTCGTATTTGGGGTTTCGATTTTAGGATTACTCAGAGTGGTGATTCACTTTCAGATCAAAATATCTTAAAGGTACTATCGAAATTTCAATCGAATATAACTCAGTATTGTGAAACGAGATGAATATGTGAACGGATTTTCGTAGTATGAATTTGGACCGTACCAGTTAATTATAACCAAAAATCGAGAGTTGTTTAGATCATGTAAAACTACCAATATGCAGTTTTAGATAACTGCTAAACTAACAAAATCGGGTAAATTAATTAGGACTCCACCTCTTGGACACGGATAGGGGTTGCCACCCATTAGACCCTGTTGGTATTTGAATAGTTTTAACAAATGTGTGTCCGTAAATGTATGAGACTACGGGAGCGCACACATCGACATTTAGACACGACTACAAGTTTAATTTATTTATTAAATATTACTTAATGGTTAAGTGTAAATATTTATTAAATGGAGGGTTTATTATGTAAATAAGGAGGTTTCCTTATTGTAATATAACTCAAACTCTTAGATTTGAAAACCTATAAATAGAAGATAAACCCTAAACCCTAATTATTGCAATAATACAAAAAGTCGACTAAACCTTTTTGGTTTAGCCGATCGATTATTTGAAATAAAAAAGAGTTTTTGTTTTTATTTTGGTTTTTGTAATAAAGAGTTGCTGCTAAGACAATTGTTGTAAAAAGCAATTAAACGTGTACTAGCATACTAGTCTGTTGCTAAAAGAAGGTGTCGCGTACGTAACCGTAGATTAGATCTTATACTTAGATCTACGACTTTCGCTTGCTACTAATTCAAGGTAATTCTTTATCCGATTTATTATTTACTATGTGATCCTAAATTCCGCTGCCATGTATTGTTTGACAATATGACTCTAGTTGTATACCTATAGTGGTATCAGCCAAAACATAGGAAAATATTATTTTGGATCTAAAACATCAAAATTGAGGGGGGATTAGGGTTGATTTATTGTATGATTTTACAAAATTAAAAGTTAATTTGAAATCAATCTACTTTGCAATTTGATGTTTAATTACCTTATTTACTTTTATGCAAAATTATGTTTATAAAGTTACATGCATAACTTTGTAAGCATAATTAGATATATCGATATTGTTAAAAAGTAAATTGAATTAGTGACATATTATTAATTGTTAATTGAATATGTGCGACACAAAAGGATTTGTATGATAAAAAGTTATGTGTGGTTTATTTGATATACGAATTGTTACATATTGATAGCTTACGCAATCCAAACTTGTTTATTTGGACGGATGTATGTGGTCCGTTTCCTTTGAAACGGGAGTGATTCAATATGTAAACAATGACCATAGAGACTTTTTAGGCATTACCCAATTAGTTGCGTAGAATAATTCTAAATTGTTTATTATAAATATTGTTTGTCAAATGTCCTTTTGAAAGAAACAAAATTTAATAATAAGACTAAAGAATTATTATGACGAGTTATTAATTTATTTTGGCACTTTTATATGTTCTATAACGCATTTGGTTGGGTTTATATACCGTAATTTGGTCCAGCGACGGAACGTATAAATTTACAAAATATCTTAAAAACCATCGATTTAATAAGCGTGTGATTGGTAATTTATAACTAGATTGTGCATGCTCAGTGTATTATTACCCAACTAGGCTCACCTACAATAGGGGACGATGTCTAGGAAAGTTATGCCGAGTGGGGTACACTCCTAATGAGGCAATGCTATTAAGAAATGTTGAACCATTCGCTACACCTCACATGCTTTCCTGGTCGTACTCTCGTAGAGCTACCGAAAGGGTTTTAATGATGACCATGTTACGATTAGTTGTATAAATTTGGTAATCATAGAAACACGTTTAATAACCAGTAAAATAAAAACATTTTGTTTTTAAATTAAATTACGTTACGAAATTGTTGCATGGCAATTGCGTACGTAGATTTTTATCACCCATGGAATTTAAGTCAATTGCTATCCGTATTGCCTAGACAACTTGTACTTGCTCGTCACTCTACGTGAGACGTAGGTGAAGTGTATCCAAGGCGGATTACCACTCATAGTGAGACTGTGGTGGACTATCTGCAGTCTTCAGTCGGATGACTTAAATCGGGTTATGCAGTGAGACTGTAAACGCCGATAGCAATAAGATGCGACGAAACATGATTAATGTCACGATCACCATTTTGATGCTTGGATCGAATTATGACATTAAGTCCCATTTTCTAGGAGTTGCACCGGTAAATGCAATTACTGATCGTCACTTACCTTTTGAGTATTATTTAGTTCCTAGCAGATCAACTGATGGAACGGTAATATGTCAATTGGGTCCTAGTCTTAACGAAAAGTAAACCATGGGTTTTACGTTTTGTTAAGAAATCTTATGTCGAAAGTACTAATGAGAACTTTCTTCTGTTTTGTAGAAATGGCACAAAATCTCGATTTAAGCGGGATTATGTCAGAAATCAAAACAATGTTTAAAGGTGAAATATTTACTGAACCAAGTTTTAATGATTGGTTTCATCAGCTGAGAATCGTTCTATGAACGATGAAGTAATTACCAATCACTAATAAACCGATATCTCTTGAGCCGAAGAATGCTTATGATGAGATAACTCGGGCAACTTATCAAGCAGCGATAAGTAGCCGAATATAATGATTGTTAAGCTTCACATTATGTATGAGAAACAAGTCGGTCTTGAATTGAACGACTTGATTCAAGAATTACATTAGTGAAAACATGTTGATGGAACGTCAGTATGGACTCACGTTGTCAACATAACAAGCTAAGTTAATCATTTGGAAAGGATGAATTACCCTATCATCAAACTATTGTTGTTCTAAATTGCCTTTCATAAGGTATTGGTGAATTTACACCTAACAACAATATGCATGGTATGGCTAAATTTCTCAAGAACTTCATATGATGCTCGTAGAGTTTGAGACATTCCTTTCTAATCGGTTACCGACCAGATCCTAGCGGTCAGTGGTGGTATGGTTCAGATAAGAAAAGACAACCGCAAGCTAAGGGCAAAGCTAAACAAGATGGAACGAATAAACAAGCAATTGTTTATATTCACAAGCCTAAGCTAACCCATCTAGCGAAAAGAGAACATCCTACTAAGGATGATGGTTGAAATCACTGTTAAGTGATTAGGCATTGAAAGAGGAATTGTCCTACTCTAGCCGAGGTGCAAGATAAGAAGAGAGTCGGCAACGCCGAATCTTCGGGTATCTTCACTTATAGAATTATGTTTTTTCTCTAAAAACAAATACCGGAGTATCTGACATTGGTTGTGGTACTCATATTTGTGATTCCTTACAAGGATTTAGAGCAAAGAAGAAACTGAAGAATGGATCTCTATAACTATACGTAGGCTATGTCAAACGTGTAGTTATGAAAGCCATTAGAAGTTAAGACTTACATTTACCCTAGGGCATAATAATTGTATTAGACAATTGTTATTATGCACTTACTTATGTTAAGGGGAATGTTTCAGTTTATGTTTTACAGGATAATGAATATGGTATTTCTGTTTCGAACATAATGTTATTATATTAATATGATTGATATTAATGACATATATGAAATAGATTTGCATGCTCATTCTTCTTTAAATTATAATTCTATATCTATTATTAGCACTAAATGCGTTAAGTCCAACTTGGACTCAACCTATCTATGACATTGTTGTATTGCTCACATATACAAGTGTTGCATTAAAAGGCTTCACATCTTTTAAAGTCAAATGATATTTTATTTGATAAATGCGAATTTTGTGTGTGTCGGGCAAAATGACAAGGAAACCTTTTTCGTATGAGACGAAAAGGCAACTGATCTTTTAGGAATCATACATACTGATGTATGTGATCCCTTTAGACATGTGTCAAAGAAAGGTGCTAACTATTTCGTTACATTTACGGATAATTTCAACAGTTATGGTTATGTTTAACTTGCTTAAACATAAACATAAGGTGGTTGAAACATTCAAAGTGTTTCAAAACGAAAGTAGAAAATCAACTCGGCAAAACCATCGAGATCCTTTGATTGGATTGTGGTGGTGAGTACTTAAGCCTAAAGAATAAGGATCATCTCAAAGCATGTGGAATTGTCCAATTGCTTGCTCCTTCCTATACTCCACAACACAATGGTGTATTGGAGAGGAGAAATCGAACCTGGCTTGGCAGGGTATGATCAATGATGAACCTTAATATATTGCCATTATCTTTTGGGATTATGCTCTAGAGTCTGCTTTATGCATTCTCAATATGATTCCAACAAATTGTTCAAGTTGCACGATATTCCGAGTTTTTCGAAACACGGCTTATCGGACAAGGAAACAGTGGGAGGGTTGTAGAACTTGACAAGGTTCAAGAGGAAGATACATCACCTTCTACTCACACTGGTGATCAACAATTCGGGGGGGATAGAGTTGAGCCTCAGGTTATGCCTCAATCTAGTCCGACTCAAGTTGTGATTGAGCCACAAGTTCAGTCTCAACAATAAATTGTTGATGCTCCAATTCGTAGGTCCGAAAGGACTATACGTGCACCTTCTAGGTTGAACTTAAACGTTAATCTAGAGGATGGTGACGTATAAGGGGATATTAATGAACCTCGAAACTTGAAAGTTATTATCAGGTCCAGACGCTGAGAAATGACTTCAAGCTGCGAATTTGGAGATTCAATCCATGAATGCCCAACGAAGTTTGGAATTTGGTAGATAAAACTCCAAATGCCAAGACTATCGATTGCAAATGTTTCTTTTTGAAGATAAAGAACATACATGGATGGGAAAATACACATCTATAAAGCTCGTCTCGTGGCAAAAGGATTTACTCAAGTCTATGGTATAGATTATGAGGAAACCTTTTCCCCAATGGCAGACATAAGAGCTATTAGAATTCTCTTAGCCATAGCGGCGTTCTATGACTATGAGATATGGCAAATGGATGTCAAGACAGCCTTTCTAAATGGCTATATAGACGATGACTTCTATATGAATCAACAGAAGGTTTTATTGATCCATTACATTCCAACAAGTATGCAAGCTAAAGAAGTTCATTTATGGACTTAAGCAAGCATCAAGAAGTTGGAATAAAAGATTTGATGAAGAAATCAAAAAGGTTGATTTTGTTCAGAATTTCGATAAGCCATGTGTGTATCAAAAATTCAGTGGGAGTAATGTTACTTTCTTAGTCTTATATGTAGATGACATATAGCTAATGGGAAACAGTGTTCCAATGCTTGAAGATGTTAAATCTCATATTGGAAAATGTTTTGCCATGAAAGACTTAGGAGAAGCAGTATTGATTTGGGAATCAAGATCTTGAGAGATAGATCTAAGCGGTTAATTGAGTTAAGTCAAAAAGCTTACATTGATGATATACTTAAGCAGTTAGTATAGAAAATTCCAAACATGGAAATTTATCAATGAAAGATAGACTTAATCTCAAACATCAAGGATAGTGCTCTTACACCTCAAGAAGTGGAGCGCATACAAAGGATACCTTATGCTTAGGCAAAAGGATATATTTTGTATGTGATGAGATGCACAAGGCCTGATGTGGCTTTTGCACAGAACATTGTTAACAAGATTTAACAGAATCCAGGCGAAAGACACTGGATTGCTGTAAAGAACATACTAAAGTACCTTAGGGCTACTAAAGATATGGTTCTTATGTACGGTGGAAATCCTGAGGCTAATATTGGATATTGTGATGCCGGATTTCAGAAATAACCATCTCTACAACAGAATCTGAGTATATTGCATCTTCCAGAGATGCAAATGGAAGTTGTTTGGATCTGGAAATTTATTTCTGGACTTGGTATTGTTCCCACAGCCAAGACTCCTTTGGATAGATATTGCAACAAAACTGGTGCAATGATCATAGCCAATGAACTCGAGGGTTCAAAAGGGAGCTAAACACTTTCAGAAGAAAATTCACTATATTCATGAAAGAGTCGAACATGGTGAAATTCAAGTACTCAAAGTTCACACAGATGACAACTTAGCTAATCCTTTCACCAAGGTTTGGTAAAGACGAACTTAACTCACTTGGTTGAGGGTATAGGACTTCGTTTATCTAGTTGTTTCATGTAATCTGTGATTGATATAGTATTTGGACATATGGATGTAATAAACAATTTTATTAAGAATGAATAATATTGAGGATATGTGATTTCATTTCTTATATAATTGTTATCCAATTTTACATGTTTTAATCCTTGATTTATATTTAAATATAATTTTTAAATGTTAATTCTAAATATCCATTGTCGATTAATCATACGGGAATATGATTAAATTAAGACAATGTCTGAGTAGTCAGCTTGGCTCACTAACCCGGATGGTGTACATGGAGATGAACACTGGATAATCCCACATGAATTAGTACTTATGGATCCTTGTCATTAAGTATAATTCATAAGGTTTAATGTCCTTTGACTTGAGATGCAAGTTGGGAATCATGTACGTAGTGCATTATTTGATTCTAGTCAAACGCACTCCTGAATAAGGGTGTTATAAAGGCTATTTTTGGTAATGTTGCGAAATACGATGACTACCAATTGTAGTCAAGATAGGATTTGTTCCTTCAGTGAAAACTGAAGTTAGATACTAATTGGGCCACTCATGAATACTTAAGATGTATGTTCGGCCGAACCCAAATAAATCCAGATGTGTCTCGATAGTATTTGGTAATCTTTAAGTGATTCGCGAAATGAGAAACAGTAGTTAAAATGGAATGATTTTGATCCATCAAAAGATTTTAACTAAGTATCTGTAACAAAAGGATATGAACCGAATATAGACTCACAGTGAGTTTTGGAGAAACTTACTCGTGCATTTATGGGAGCATTGATATGTTGCTAGACATTAATCAATGTTATCATGTTTGTTTGAAAATTATTCAAAAGTGGGAGCTGTTGGTATTTGAATAGTTTTAACAAATGTGTGTCCGTAAATGTATGAGACTAAGGGAGCGCACACATCGACATTTAGACACGACTACAAGTTTAATTTATTTATTTAATATTACTTAATGGTTAAGTGTAAATATTTATTAAATGGAGGGTTTATTATGTAAATAAGGAGGTTTCCTTATTGTAATATAACTCAAACTCTTAGATTTGAAAACCTATAAATAGAAGATAAACCCTAAACCCTAATTATTGCAATAATACAAAAAGTCGACTAAACCTTTTTGGTTTAGCCGATCGATTATTTGAAATAAAAAAGAGTTTTTGTTTTTATTTTGGTTTTTGTAATAAAGAGTTGCTGCTAAGACAATTGTTGTAAAAAGCAATTAAACGTGTACTAGCATACTAGTCTGTTGCTAAAAGAAGGTGTCGCGTACGTAACCGTAGATTAGATCTTATACTTAGATCTACGACTTTCGCTTGCTACTAATTCAAGGTAATTCTTTATCCGATTTATTATTTACTATGTGATCCTAAATTCCGCTGCCATGTATTGTTTGACAATATGACTCTAGTTGTATACCTATAGCTATTGGGGGCTCGACCCCTTGGACCCCGTTATCGGAGGACGCTGCCCGTCGAACCCCCGTCATTTAGACAATCAAGATAAGTTCAAACAAGCGTGCACTTCACACTTTTTCAAACTTGTTCGATATATATTAAGATTATATTTTGGTTAACAAATTAATATCATTACGCTTGAATTATATTGGTGACACAAATCACCAAAAATGAATAATCTATTAAGTGGCCGACAGACGACTTTGAATGTTTGTTAAATACAAGAAGAAACTCGAATAATGAATATAAAGTGTATGTAGATCGATGTGGCAATCACCGGACATTGGCGATGATGAATTTCGATTAGGACTGTGTTTGGATAGTTAATAGAATTTGTAATTAAACAATAATATATGCACTAATTATCAACCTGAAAATCTCAATCAATGTCATAAATATAGGTGTATTATTTTTTTTTAAAAAGAGAGGTAAAAAGTTGGCTTACTTTGATACTTCGAGGGTAAACCCAAGGGTTGGATTAACTAGCAATCCTCCTAGGTCAATGTGTCTAACATACCATTATCATAAGATCTACGTATGATATTTTTATAGATGGTATAAGTGTTTTGTCGGAAATAAATTAGTACAATATTTACGTGAAAGAAATGATTTTCTTTTTTTGAAAAGCAAACATTTTTTTTGAAAGAAATGATTTTCTATAATCTAAGTAGTTAAATCAAAACTATCATATATTGGATGTATTTGACGTAAATAGTTGGAGCTGAAATTTAAGGTTGAGCTTAGGCTGGAGTTGAAGCTTGAGCTTATGATCAGTGTCGAAACTTATATATAAAGATAAAAAAAGTCTTTGGGAAACTAGTTTGAGTTTGAACTTATTCGTGTAAAAAGACGTAAAATGATATAGTTTAATTAGTATAAGAGGTATTTATGTAATTTTATTTAGCATAAGCTCAAGCTCATTTTATAAACTACTTTAAGTACATTATAGTTTTTGAGCTTATCGGGACTTAACTTTTTAATAAGTCTCTTATAAAATTGACAATCAAACAAGACTTATAAATGAGAAGATAAGCTCAAATCCTAATAAGTTTTCATAAGCCTTCAACCAAATATACCCATTATGGTCAAACAAATAGTTAAGATTCAACCTAATGTATAAGGGTGTTCACATAACGGATCGATTCGTATAGTTTAAATTTTTTGAATTGTTCACACATGATGGGTATTTTATTTTCTCTATCCGAAATTGTCTCATAATAGGTTGGTATTTTAGCCACCGGATCCGAAAACAAGGTTTTCGCTCGACTTCAATTATTTTCATTCAAATCGAAAGTTTGTAGCAATATACAAAATACAAAATATGAAATACAATTAATATAAAATTATATTACTTTGAAAGATATAATTATACTTATACATCACAACTACTACATCAAATATATGACAAAAGGACTAATTTAAAAAGTTTTACGTTAAGTTTTTGGTTAATTTTCATTTTCCACCATCATGGATGGTACGTTAGTAAATGTATATTTGAAGTCAATGAAAAGACTTATATAAATGTAAAAAATTGCAAACAAAATAATATTTCGTATGAGTATTTATTAATATTAGAAACATTTTTTTGTTTTGTTTTAAGTAAATAACTCATTTGAGACTGTAAATATTTTTAACAGATAATCACCGGTAAGAATCGATTATTAGATAGAGTTTTAGTCAATTGTGAAATTCTCTCCGTTGTACACAAATAAAAATATTCGGATAAACCTTGGTACTCAAAAATAAAATAAAAACCGTAACTGCATAACTGCAAATGGATATTATGGGTTTTCAGATATCTTAATTTTTGATTATCATATTTTTTTGGTTTTTTGGAACTCGGAAAATAGAGCTTAACTAAACATGAACCGAAGCACTGTATCAATTTTTTGTTTTTGCACCCCAACCCGACCCCATGATTCATGGTAATGCAATATTTTTGACAATCGTATATAGATGACCCCTTTAGACTTAAAACCGACCCCATATAATTTAATCTCAATTTTATTTCAGCCTTTAAATTATAACCATGAACTTTTATATCCAATAACTTAAGTCGACAAAAAATGTAATGTGAGTTAAGTAAAAATATTGCTACTACTACTCGAGTAAAGTTGATAAGTAATTTCAAACCTGAAACTCAAAGTAAAAGAGGATGGTGGGTCCAGTACCATCTGAAGGTCTTGTCCCTTCACAAAACCCCACTTCATTATTATTATAAGATTCTTTTTTCACATATGGGTTTTTCTAACTTGTGCCCTAGGGGAACATGTTAACATCATTTTTAAATATTAAAAGTACAATCAAAAGTATAAAAAAATACCATTTTTTTATTGATTTCTTAACTTTTGATACTTTTGATTGTACTTTTAATATCTAAAAATGATGTTAACATGTGCCCCTAGGGCACAAGTTAGAAAAACCTTTCACGTTTTATAAACGGTTCATATGAATCATATCCTTATATATCCAGGTTCAAATTCAAAAAATATTTTATATTAAGTAAAACATTTACACTTAACAACCGAAAGTGTATATCTTAGACTACTTTCAATGTTAACAAAATCGACACGGTTAGTTTTTGTTATCTTGATGTCACATTATCAGACACCAAACTGACTAAAAATCAACTAAGCTCCTGCTAATAATAAGCCCCCCCTATATTTTTATAGGCCACGTTAGCCGACACTAAACTAACTAAAAATCAAACATGTTTGAAAGTTTAGATTACTTTTGTGATCAAACTTAAAAACATCTTATGATATGTTTTTTTTTGGAAACTTCTTTAAATTTTCGTGATCAAACTTACAAACATGTTGTAAGACCACTCTAAATGGTTAACAAAATCGACACTAAATCAAGAGACCCTAAACTGACTAAAAACCTACTACACTTTTATCAATAATAATCCGTCACTTTATTTTTATGGGTCCATATATTATATATTATATATATTTAAAATATAATATAATAATTAAACAAAACTAATAATCATAGAAAAAGAGAGAGAATGGAAACAAAAGTTTGCGACCCACATTCTCGTCACTTACTCTGTCATCAAACCGACTAAAACTAAACAAAATTAAACCGACCACAAAGTAACGCGTTTGGTGTCAATGATTGTAGTAACCGATGCCAAGGTGACACAAAGTGACGCTCGTCACTTCCCACCATTAGCCCCGGTTTAAGCTACATGATGAATCACATAACCTTATCCTAACACTTAGTAAACTTTATGTTAATCTAGTTTATGCTATATTAGGCCTTTTTCGCTACTATAAACATATACATGTATTTTTATCGTAAAACGGACATACATGAATTTAGAATTCTAGATTCGCTATTGTTTTTATTGTAATTATTACTCACATATATTTTTCAGCTAAACAAATTACATCATTTATTTTCAGTTAAACCAAATCATAGATTAACATTTATTTTCTACTAACCTAATTGAGTATCTTTATTAAGTAAATAATTGATTAAGTTAGTAGAAAATTATATTATAAATAAGAGAAAATAAAACTTAATAATTGAATATTAATATTAAAGGGGGGTGGTGTCCAATCAAATAATGGAGAGATTTACGTACGAAGTCGAGTGTATAAATCTAGTATTCATTGGTTGTGTTACTTTCAAACAAAACTTGCTTTTGTCACATCATATCATTTACACCTTTCCTCTGCATCTTTACGCGCTTCTTTTATTTTCAAACTTCACATTCAAGTTTATTTTGTTTTTTTATTTTGGATAATATTGTCCAATGTAAATTATGGACTAGAATATGGATCTACAAAAAGATAATAACAGATGTTCGTGTCAAACTTAGTATAGATCCAAATAGACAAATAATAGGGTGATAACGATTGAAGTTCATCAATTTCTTCTACTCGGACACTCGAAACACTAAGGTAAAGGGCGAGACAAGAAAGGGCCATGTATTGCATTTCAACGGCTAAGGCTATCTTCAACCCTTCTTTAAAATCTCTCTTTATATATAAATATAAAGATCAAAAGATTTACTCCAATGGTTATTTTATAAATAAAAAAAATATAAATCAATCTACATTTTCTTTAAATATGAAGGATCACTATTTATGCTTTTAAACTTATTATATTGTTTCTTTTGATCAAAAGATCGTCAAACACAGAAGTGAGGATGTTTGGGTAATTCCAACCTTTGATCTTCTGCCAAGGCAGTGCAAACCTAACAACTCTTAGCGAGCCTAAGGTGATCAAGGTTGGGGTTGATGGTATGATGTTTTCTCGACTGTAAGTCGTATGAACAAGATGAGAGAATAGGTGTGTAATTGTATGTGTAGAGGCGTAGAAGCATGAGAGCATGATGATACTGCAAGTATGCTAGTATAGAAGAGTATGTGTGTGTAAGATAGCGTGATTGTGAAGATGACCATAGCTTAGGTATTTATACTCCTCAGCAAATTCCAACGTACATATATTAACCTCTATTTAAATCGCCATTGATTAGGTTAATAATGGCCTAAAGTTCACAACATTATTCAGATTTAATGTCGCAGTTATTGCATGCGCTACAAATGACTTAAACCAAACCGGTTTGCCTGGATGGCCAGTAATTTGTGGTTTGGACATTGATAGTCGACCAAGCTCGCTCAAAGAGTTGCGACATTCAACCACGAATGGATTCTCGCTCGGCCGCAGGCTGTGCCACGTTTGGCCCACGAATGGATTCTCGCTCGGCCGCAGGCTGTGCCACGTTTGGCCCCCGAATGGACCTTGCTGACCGTCGGCTGGACATTTTTGGTCGCCGGCTGGCCTTTGCTGGTCGCCGGCTGGCCTTTGCTGGTCGCCGACTGAGCCTCTCTTGGCTGCCCGGCTGGGTCGTGCTTGGTCGTCAGCTGGACATTTTTGGCCGTCAGCTGGCCTTTGCTGGCCGCCGACTGAGCCTCTCTTGGCTGCCCGGTTGGGTCTTGCAAGGCCGACGGCCGTGTCTTGGTTGCTTGGACGCTTGTACGCATGGAAGCGTGGAAACTTGGACGCTTGGACACTTGGAAGCTTCCAAAGTTCTGGGTGTTGGACATATCCCAAGCTTCCCAAGCTCTAGGTCTTGTACATATCCCAAACTTCTCAAGCTCTGGGTGTTGGGCATATCCTAAGCTTCCCAAGCTTTGGGTATTGGGCATATCCCAAGCTTCCCAAGCTCTGTGTGTTGGACATATCCAAAGCTTCCCAAGCTCTGGGCGTTGGGCATATCCCAAGCTTCCCAAGCTTTGGGTGTTATACTTCCTATAACATTGACCTAGACCCTATTAACACTATCTTCCCCCCCCCCCCCCCCCCCAGTTAGGGTTTAAAAGTTCTTTTGGAGCCTATCTTTCTTGCCTTACTCAACTACAATGCATGCATGTCGCTGGCCTTGCCTGTCGTGGCCTCCCATGTTGTTGGCCTTGCCTGTCTTTGGACTTTGCCTTGTCCAAACCTAGCCTTGCTCACTATGTCTGTGCCATTAGGCATGACTTGTATGGTTGTGGCTTGTCTTGGCCATGTCCAAATGTGGTTTTGAAAAAGTAATATTTTATTGGGTGATCAAGCCAATAACACATTTTTGGTTCTTTTTCTCTTTTATTTATTTATTTATTATGAATGTTGTGTCCATGACGCCGCCTTGGGTGTGCATGGCACTGTGCCTATGGCACTGTGCCTATGACATTATTGGTTAACCTTAATTTTGTTTACTAGCGAGTGATGTCGCTCCCCAGTGGGAAGTTCTTGCCTTTTTCCCGGTAGGTAAAAAGACGAATTATATATGTTTGTATGTTTGGCGTGGACATAAGATGTTTGTGTTTGCCTAACATATTTTCTCCCAGATCTTATTTGGGGTTGTGTACCAGATGATGGATGTATATGGCTTGAATTAAAATATCTATCTGCGGCCTTATGCGTTTATATTGTTCTGGGATATGATGTATGCAAGAAAAATGCATGCGCAATGTTATATAACCTTGTAATAGAAGGTATTGCATATCGGGATATATGATTTATCCAATGTTCAACCACGCATTCAATGGTCATGTGGGATACGTAGATCGGACCACATTAAATTATGAATGGCATTGCCTGAATTGTCGGGACTTTTCGATTGCTTTTCAATTTCGGTCCGGCCAGCTTCATTCTTTCGCCATCCTAGTTATGACTGAATATCAAGATCTGAAATTTTGTCAAACTCGGTAAAATATCAAGTTCCGACGGGCGAAAAATATCAAGTCGTTCTGGAACAAAATATCAAGCCAGTCGGCGGCCGAAAATATCAAGCTGATTGGCGGCCAAAAAATATCAATTTTTTTTTCTTTTGTTGTGAAAGGAGTTTTCATGACTAGTCTCTTTTAAAATTGACCTTTATATATCCTATAAGGATCTTTTCATTTTGTTTCCATATTACCTATGCTTTCTGCCTTAATAGCGTCATTCTTCCGCCACATTAGTTCAATAAGTTTGAAAGATGTGGGACGAACTTGGTTAAAATAATTTTGATAAATTCCTTATGTTTTCCTTGGATTTTTTAGTGGAGGGGTATGACATCCTGAATCTTATGTGGGTTATTTTTTCTGGCCTTGCCATGTTTAGGCTGGCTGGCGGATCCGAACTATGAGTAGGTCTCGGATGCCATCGTAGGTGCCCATAATGGAACTGACTTTTTTACTTGTCGCATAGTGAGTGTCTTGTCACTCACTTATATAACTTGGAGTTTTAAGAAATGTATGTTGGTTGTACTTGATGTTTCACCACTAATGTATTTAGTAATCCGTTATGTTGGATTTTTATTTTGACTAGAATTACATATGTGCATGTTCTGGTCCATGACACTTTTAGATCTGACTTTTGTTCGTGACACTTTCAGGTTCGGATTGTGTCCATGATACTTTTAGATTTGAATTGTGTCCATGACACTTGTAGATCTAGAATGTGTCTATGATACTTTTAGACCTATATTGGTATTCTGGTCATGACATTTTGTCCCTAACTCTGGCTATACCAGTTGGGGTAGGGAATCTGACCATGCAATGGATGGAATAGTTTCAATTTGTTGAGGTGCGGGCCTGTCCAAAGGACATCATAGACTGATAAGGACATTATAGGCTGATGGTGCAATGATTATTGCAAACTTTATCAGTTGCACCTTGTAGCAAGGGTATCCTCCCACATTACCTGCATACTTGGCTTAAACTTATCTGTTCTGCCAAACTGTGGAATTAGGATTCGAATTTAATGTTGAAAAAAGTTGAGACAAAATATCGATATTTTGTAGTTGTGTGGCTTTCTACCAACAATAATTGTCAATCTGGCATAGTATGCAAGGATGGTTACCATGCTTGGATGGCTAGTACGCCAGGATGACATTCGGTAGGCGTACGAGATCGTGGTGGCCATATCTGGTGTTGGTGAAATGACTCGAGGTAAGTTACTTTCTTCATGGGAAAGATGAACTACTGGTAATTGGATGAATGGAAATGGAATGACTATCATTCCAAGACGACTATCATGTTTGGATGCCTATCATGCCAAGATGGCTATTATGCCATGATGGTTATCATTCTAGGAAGACTATCATGTCGGGATAGCTATCATGCCATAATGGATATCATGTAAGGATGGATAGTACTCTAGGATTTATAGCAAAGTTTATTCCATCTGGATTAGTAATGTGTAAATCACGTTTTTTTCTAATTACTGTGCCCATGGCACTTTTAGATTTGTATAGTGCCCCTGACACTTTCAGATCTGTCTTGTGTCCATGGAAAATTTAGATCTGGATTGTGCCCATGGAAACTTTTAATTCTGGATTGTGCCAATGGAACTTCTTGATCTGTATTGTGCCCTTGGCATTCAAAGCCTTTGTGGGATACGAAATATGACCACGTTATATATTCAAGCCCATGGCATTCAATGCCTTTGTGGGATACAAAGATCTGACCACATTATGTTTTTTTTTTCCTGACCAACATCAATGGTCCGGATGAGAAATGAAAATTTGGATATGTAAAGATGGCTATTACACTGCTAAGATGGTTAGTATTGTGGGAAGGATGGTAAAGTCTTTGGCAACTGCGGCCGCCGGTCAGAAGCTCTTTCTTAGGCTGTTAAGATCTCGTCAAGCTGGTCGGCTATCAAGATATTGCCAAACTGGCCGAATATCAAACTTGGCCGGTTTATTTATTTATTTATTTATATTTTTTTTTCGAAATCGTTAAACTAGCATGGCCCATGACACTTTTTAGATCTTGACTATGTCCCTGTCAATTTTTAGATCTCGATTATGTCCATGACAATTTCTAGATCTTGATTATGTCCATGACATTATTCTCTCTATGACATTTTTTTAGATCTGGATTGTGCCTATGACACTTTTAGATCCACATTGTGTCCATGACACTGTTTAGATGCGTATTTTGTCCATGGCACTTTCAGATACGGATTATGTCCATGACATTTTTAGATCTATGTCCTGGCCATGGCATTCAGCCCCTAACTGTGGCTATGCCGACTGGGGTAGTGATTTTAACCATGTCATGGATGGTATATGGAATTCATCCAAATTGTTGAGGGTCTGCCAAGTAGGACATTGTAGGCTGATGATGAATTATTGCAAATTTTATCATTTTGACCATGTGTGAAGGTATTCTCTCACATGCATGATTATCTCGCCTACCCACCAATGTGTCGGAAAGTGTCTGCATATGCCTTTTTAACTTCATAATTGGCCAGTCAGATCTATATTACAACATGATTGGCTAAAGTGGCTTCGATTGGTTGGAAGTTGGTCATTATCCAATTGAGACGTTTTCCTTTTCTACGGTATGACTCCTTCATAGATCATGAATGTGCAATTAGATGAGGTGGGGGATATGGTGGTGGTGGTTGTTTTTGATTTACCTGAACTTATTTGAGATTGGTGAGTGCCTTCCATGGGGAAGGCGAACTGGTGGTAAGATTAAGAAATGAAATGAAAACGATGAAAATGAAATGAAACGTCGTTGACTAAAACGGTCCCACGGATGGCGCCAATGTTTGATCAAAAGATCGTCAAACACAGAAGTGGGGATGTTTGGGTGATTCCAACCTTGGATCTCCTGCCAAGGCAGTGCAAACCTAACAAGCTCTTAGCGAGCCTAAGGTGATCAAGGTTGGGGTTGACGGTATGATGTGTTCTTGACTGTAAGTCGTATGAACAAGATGAGAGAATAGGTGTGTAACTGTATGTGTAGAGGCGTAGAAGCGTGGAAGCATGATGATACTGCAAGTATGCCAGTATGTAGGAGTATGTGTGTGTAAGATAGCGTGATTGTGAAGATGACCATAACTTGAGTATTTATACTCCTCAACATTCCAACGTACATATATTAACCTCTATTTAAGTCGCCATTTATTAGGTTAATAATGGCCTAAAGTTCACAACATTATTCAAATATAATATTGCATGCGTTACAAATGACTTAAACCAAACGGTTTGCCTGGACGGCCAGTAATTTGTGGTTTGGACATTGATAGCCGGCCAAGCTCGCTCAAAGAGTTGCGACATTCAACCACAACTGGATTCTCTCTCGGGCGTCGGCTGTGCCACGCTTGGCCGCCGGCTGGACCTTGCTGGCCACCGGATGGACATTTCTGGCAGTCGGTTGGCCTTGCTTGGCCGCCGGTTGAGCCTCGCTTGGCTGCCGGTGGGTCTTGCTTGGCCGTCGGCCGTGTCTTGGTTGCTTGGACGCTTGGAAGCTTCCCAAGTTCTGGGTGTTGGGCATATCCCAAGCTTCCCAAGTTCTGGGTGTTGGACATATCCCAAGCTTTCCAAGCTCTGGGTGTTGGGCATATCCCAAGCTTCCCAAGCTCTGGGTGTTGGACATATCTCAAGCTTCCCAAGCTCTGGGTGTTGGACATATCTCAAGCTTCCCAAGCTATAGTTAGACTTTTCTATGTTTTTATGGTTTGGGTCTCATAAACATAGACATAGACCTTACTAACACTATCATTGACACCAAACCTATCTTTTACACCAAATTTGGTGTAAAACATCAAAAAATCTTCTCCAATGTGTGCACTAAACACTACATCAAATTTGGTGTGATGAATAGCAATGTCCAAATTACACCAAATTTGGTGTAACACAATTCATTACACCAAATCATAATATACTATATTTTAAATCCCTTGAATTGTTTATATCTACTTTTGACCATTATCATGTTTAATTATTTTATATATTTGTTAAATAATTAGCATAAGAGATTAAAAAATATACTATAAAATTACAATATATGACAAAAAATTATCTACATAAACTTCTAGAGCGAAAATCAACTAAATTATAAAAGAAAATCACAATAAAAGTTTTGAAACAAATTTTGATAATAACAATAGATCAAAAAGTTGTCATCAATTCTTCAAAATTTTCTTTTTTCTTTGGTTCTTACTTATTTCCTACAAAGTATTTGAACTTCATTACAATCATATTGATTTCCTAAATTATCATTTAAAATCAATAAGAAATAATGTATGACCATATCAATTTATTTGATTTTCATATATACAATTTATCAAACATTTATTTTTTTGAAACCTGAAACTATGTCTTTCGTAGTTTCTCATGTTTTATTTATAGTTGATATGTTTATAAATGATGATATATATATATTTTTATCATTTTTTTTAATAAATTAAAAGTTTGGTTTATATATTTGGTGCAACACATTGAAGCAAAAAATTAATAATATTCCAACATGATTACTTTTCTACATCAAATTTAGTGTAAATTATAGTACACACATTAGAGATACTCTTAAAAAACAATACCAAAACATCGATAAAATAACAAGTTCACAACAATATTTATAGAGAAATAATACATATATATATAAATTAAAATAGAATGGATTAACTAATGAGTAGTGATAAATAATTAAATTCAAAGCAAGAAAGGTGAATGTTTAAATCCCAACACACCCTAAACCAATAAACACAAAGAATAAACTTGTCCTACTAATCCCAACTACTCTACCTTGAGATGTCTTCAATGGCTTCACTTTATCACCCACACGTGTATTGCTTCTATTACACACTTCAATTCCAAGCTTTACACAATCATATGCCAACATTGGATTCAAACATAACTCACTATTCTCACTCAAATCCAAATTCTTCCCTAATCTTTTCAAAAAACTTGTATCAAATGGTATTTCACCACTCAACAAGTTCCTACTCAAATTTAGATGATATATATGTGAAAGATTATCGAAACCATCCGGTATCGTTCCGGTTAACCGGTTGTTTTGTAATGACAATGTGGTTAAGTTGGACAAGTTGGAAAAACTTGATGGAATGTCACCCGAGTAGTCCGAGTTCGCGAGCCGGAGTTCTTGTAGTTTCCAAAGCTGTCCCAACTCTATAGGAAGGTTTATTGACATTGGGTTATTATCCAATATTAAATACTCCAAACCCTTTAAATCTTTAAACCCTAATGGTAGTTTCCCGCGAAAACCATTGTTGCTTAAGGCCAAGAACACTAAAGACTTTAGATTCTTTATAGTGTTTGGTACACTTCCGGTTAGTAAGTTTGAGCTTAAATCTAGTTTTTGAAGCTTACCCAATTGCCCAATTGTGTTGGGGATCGAACCCGAAAGCGAGTTATAGCTTAGATCAAGTCCTACTAGATTCTTAAGTTGACAAACTTGGATTGGTATAGGTCCGGTAAGATGGTTATAACTCATATCAAGATGAACGAGTGAGCTTAACGCGGAGATCTCGGGCGGTATCCCGCCCGAGATCTTGCTTTGTGACAATGTAAAGATTTGTAGTGAAGATAAATGAGAGAAAAGTTGAGAAGGTATATCACCAACAAGATTAGGGTTTGATCTAAAACTTAGTTGTAGCAAAGAAGAAGAATATTGTACTTGACCTTTTGGTAAAGAAATCGATGTTTTAGTGTTGGTAAAACATTGAAAAAAGAAGATGGATTGAAGATAAGGAAGTTGAAAGATATGTGAAGGAAAAGTGGCTAAGTTTTTGCAACTAGGGTTTGGCGGTGTACCGAAATCGAGCCTTGTGACATGAAGGTGCGAGTCTTGTACACCGGGTTTGCATTCAATCCCAACCCAAGAAGTAGAAGGTTTACATGGGTTTGGGTAAGTAAGCCTCCATTTTTGGTCAGAAGAAAGTGTTTCCATTATGGTGTATAGGGTTTGTAGCTCAAGTGGATCCATGGTGTTTGGTTGTGTTTGGTTATGGTTCTTGGTGGTGAAGACATGATGTGGGGTGTATGTTAGGAAGATGAATAGGAAGAGAATAAGCATTATGGGAAAGAGAGTGTGTGTGTGTTTTTTTGGGAATGAGTGTGTTTTTGTAGTGAAAGAAAAAAATGAAGTTGGGGGTGTCTCCTTAGATCTCCAAGTGAATGGCGTTAAATCGCCGTTTCAAAATAAATGTTCACCTTACTATTTTTTTTATTGTTGGACGATGTAATGATAACAATTAATTGACTACGCATTGTCCTTGTGTAATGTGTTAATCACTACCCGTATGCTTGTCGTTATCATGACTATAAGTAATTAAATCACATGTTGTGAACTCCTTTCAATTGGGTGCAATTTGACAACTACAATCAAATTTGTAAAAAAAAATAGTGTAAATAGGAAGAAAAAGTTTATTTTTAAGGTTAAAAACAATTGCTAAAAAAAAGGTTTGAAATATAAGAAAGTGTACCACACAGACCATAAATGACTAGTGAGAATTCTGTTTCGCCGTCTCCAAATAGTCCATAGCATGCGCGTGCAGCTAATAATTTGCTACTTTCGGGGTAGTCAGCCTTAACAAATGAAAACGTTACTGAACTTATCTTGCCTAAATCAAATACTAAACTACCAAACTGTTTTACTAAATAGTTAAACAAACATATCTCTATAAACACAATTTGGCTCTTCAAAAAACAAAACAAAATTTTCATTACACTAATCAAAACTAAACAGAGCTTTGTGTTGGATATTCTAGAGCGATTATGTATTTGTGCCATCGAATAACCCGATACAGCGACACTACATTATCATGTGAATTTGACTTCGAAGAAATTGCAACATATAAAATCTTTTATTGTTCTTCACAATTCAATTGGTGTCTTCGCGGTTCAAAAAGAAAGGATACAAACCAAATTAATGAGGAGAAAATGGTAGATACATAGTTGAACCTAAAGGACAATACATTATACAGGTGACCATAATTTACGCCACTCTGTTTTCAGCTTTCAGTTACATAAACTATCCAAATAAGTAAAACCTGGCAATAAAGTAACATTGTCCGTGTCTGAGAAGTTTCATGCAATATGTGCAGTTGTAGATTAGTGAAACCACCCGACTTCACCATTTTCAGCTAATGTTGTACCCAAAATGCCACATCACCAAACACTAATTGAACATGCGAAGGAAATTGCTGGCGTATGCCATTGGCTTCACGTCAGGGTGTGGCTGAAAGTTTCACAGAAAATATGATATTAAAGCAGCTTTTATAAAATATTCAAAAAAAAGAGGTTAAATATAAAAGACGGTCAATGCATGTGAAAGAAGGCAGAAAGTACTAACCACAGCTGAAAATGTGACAATCTTGGGCTCCATTGTGGGGGATTCAAAACGAATGAAAGCCCCCTTGTTTCCCATCTGTAATACCCATAAAGTGTTATAAAACCGCAAATAGAAAAAAGAAAAATCAAATGGTATGAAGCAATCAGATTAGATTTACCTGATCACAGTAGTTAGGAGCAGAAAAAACAGTGATAAGTTTCCCATCATGATCGATTTCATATCCTTCATCTTTGACCTCATGGGATCGTACAACTAAATCTGAAAAGTGAATAACAAAAAATGTTAAGAATGTATGTCCCAAATATGAATTCCTCTCATCAAAATAACCAGTCCCTCAATTTTGGAAAGCTGCCACGATATCATTACAGAGCATTGGCCATATAAATTTGATCAATAGGCTTTCCGATTAGTCATCTATTAAGAGGGCCATATAATTATTACCTAGATTATTATCCTTCAAAAACCTTTTTGTAACATCTCCACCAAAAGAGAGCCCTACACCACGCTTGCTTGGTCCCCTACCAGGATTAGGTTGTGGATCACTCCATAATATCTCACACATTAACCCTGAAAAAAACACGTATAACTTGTTACACCAAATTAAGCAAAAATGAGATCAAACATTTTTTTGTTAAAAACAAACATAAAGTGAGTATATTTTCAGGAAAAGTATTCACCACATACCTTCCTCTGGGGGTTCACAAAACCGATCAATCGCTTTGATGTCAGAGAGCTTCACCCCATCGCTGCTAAAAAGTCCCCCATGAACCACAAATATCTTCTCATTTATAACATGAGCTAGAGGCAAATGGCAGAAAACTTCTGCGAAAAGCTCCACAAATTTATCACTTAACTTAGATCTGACTTCACCCTCAAACCCGTAAATTTTGTTCATGCTTTTGCTCTCGTGATTTCCACGAGCAAGATGTATGGCTGAAAATACCAAGAAATAAAGATGATTACTTAAAACGGAAAGATTTAAGAAATAACTATAAGACATAAGCAAAGGGTAGAGCGTAGGCTTACCTGACGGAGACATGCACTTGAATGCAAACAATGTGAGAATAACCTCCACAGAAAAGGATCCCCGATCAACAAAGTCGCCATTAAACAAATAGGGGTTTTCTTCAGAGGGGAGACCGTTGAGTTCGAAGATATTTAGAAGATCATAAAACTGCATCCACAAAAGGTCGATGAATAAGAACGAATATAAATATAATGAATGAGTTAAAAGAGATAATATAAGTTTCATGCTTTTAACTACCTGACCATGCACATCACCACAAACGGTGAAATGCTTTCCTTCTGGAACAGTAATGTCAACAAGAGAAGGTAAGGCCATTAATATTTCTCTCATCTGTAGAACAACCTGGAAGGCATACCTATAACACAAACAGCAATTTTAAGAAGTTAAGTAATATAATTATTAATATTATAGTACAAAATTACAACGTTAAGAACATAGCTGGTTACACATACCGTTTATGTAAGAATTTCTGATTCTTGAAATCATCCATCATTTTCTTCACAAAGTCTAAAGTAATCACATCACCCTCTATTCTTGCACCAGCATATTGTGGCTCCACATCTTGAATTAACAAAATAAGAACAATCAAAAGCCTGGTCATATAAATTTCTAGCCCATCATTTAAAGAATGCAATCATAGAAAGTGGATTCAGCCAAAGCACCAAAAAATCACATAATAAACAAAAAGATAAACATATATCAAATCTTAATCACGGTTCATATCTCAAATTATTTACTAATTTCGGTTGCCTCTTGTTCTTTATGTATAACAATTGGTCAATATATCATGGCCTAAGAACGATTTCTTATGATCCTTACTAAGTTCAAACCTATGTTCAGTATTTGACTCTTGGTTAAGAAACCATCAGTAAAGCGATCCAACCAACCAGTATTCTTGACCACCAAAAACATTGCCAATGCTACTGATGCCACCACGGTGGCTACAATGGGACCCACCACCAGCATCAATATAGCCACTAATGCTACTGTCACTGCCACGGCTGCAGCAGTAACCTGAGGAGAAAGATATGATGTGCGAGTGCCATTCCCTAAAAATGATAAAATAGGGAGAGCACTATTAAAATGCATAAGCATTAACGTTTGACACAACGAAACTAATATGAATTACATAAGATGTTACAAACCAAAAATGACCATAGTAAGTCTTCTAAGAGTCACATTAGTGACCGAGGCTTGAATTAGGACCATGACAACTTTCTCTATGTTTAACTTAATCCAGAAAAAAAATCCTTTTGAAGAACAAAAAGGACAGGTAGCAAGAGATAGGAGTCGAAGAACTAAAGTACAAGACTAGGTAAGACGAAGTAATGACTTAAATATTGGCTAGCTCAAGCTTAACCACTTGAAGAAAAGATCGCAAGGACAATAAATATAAGCAACAATAAGTGTCAAAAACATTGCTTAAACATACTTCCTTCTTCGATCATCACAAGCCTTGATACACCAAAATCGTCGTTTCGAAAAAAAGGAACGAAAAAAAGAAAAACATTCCCAAAGAACAATAGACTACCATTACAAGGGTCTATTTGGTTGAATATAACGGAATAAACAATATGAAAAAAAATGACCGAGGGAGAGGAATGATCTATTAGATTCCATTATTATGTTTTCTTCGCATAAAAAAATGGAAAGATTCATTGTCAAGTATCTTGTTTGATATGTATTTTATATTCACACTTTTGTCACTTTTCCCAATTGAATTATCAATAGACACGCCATGTTCACAAAAAAGAAAAACAGATAGCAGTTTTTATGTCAATATTTAACATTATATACAACTAGCAGTGTATTTTTTTTTTTTATCAAATACTACTTATACATATTACCAGTACACATGCCATGTTCACACAAAGAGAAGAGATAACAGTTTTTATGCCAATAGCTAACACTATATACAGCTAACGATCTATACTGATACATATTAAATTAAGAACAAAGTTTTTAATATTTTAACTGATTAATGTAAGAGTAGATCAGACTGCATTCATTCCTTTCCGTCAAGGAACATATAATAAAAACACATCCCCTAAAGAACAAAAATCAATCAAATAGAAGAAATTACGTTCCTTGGGGAATGGTCCATTCCACTCCTACTATATACGATTTGAACAAAGAAAAGTTCTTAAGCTATCACTTCCACACAGAAAATACAAGGCTGACAAAAGGGCAAACTACTACAACGTCAGCAATAACCAACCAACATAATACTAACACACAATATTATGTCTTTTTCCAACAATAAATCTCTTTACAATTGTATGTACCTAGAAAAGACTTATTTACCACATATCGTATATAATATACCTAACTAAACCGATATAAATAACATTGATGATAAGAGGAATGATGTATTACCTACGGTTCGGAAGTCAATAGACTCAGCTACTGAGTGTTTTTCAGAAGTAGGCACCGAGATTGCTTCTTCAAACTTGAGCTTCATAACAGCTTTTTCACACTCCTTTAATTTCTTTGAAGCATCTGGATCATTTGGAGATATTCTCTTCACCTAGTTACGGATACAAGTGTACAGAAAAAACAACATACCTTAGTTGTCAATAGAAAAAACAATTACGATTTAATAGAAAAAGGTAGCAGATATCAAAAACTATCTTGGAAATTTTTTGTTTTCAACAAAACACGGTATTCAGTTTAAATACGCTGGGTAGACTAAGTTTTTAATAGCTGCTAGACGGAGTAATGACTATTTTGTCCAATATACAAGTTGCTAATTCATTAAACCATTTTTAAAATGTTACTTCAAAACGACAAGTTTGTACAAACTGCCAGTCTCTTCTATGCTGGTTTGTTTGAGTTAGTAATGACTTTCCGATTCTTTATCAAAACAACATTCTTGGTAACCATGCTTCATAGCTTATCAAACGTAAATCTTTCATTCAACAACAATCTCAACTAAACCTTTTTAACTACTTGACTTTATCAATCAAGCCTTCACTCAACATAAAAATGACATCTTGACATCCTAAACAAGACCCTAATCATTGCACGGAACAAGAAAGTACATAATACAGTAAACAAAACCCTATTTACATCATATCAAAAAAACGAAGTAAAAAAGCAACACAAACCTGTTGAAAATCTTTGAGCGCATCTTTAAACTTCCCCATTGCAAGATAGGCAGCACCCCGCCGATAATACCCCTAAACAAAATCACCGAACTCAATAGTCAATACACACAACAAACACTCTAAACCATTTGTAATTAAAACAAAAAAGAAAACAATATGCCTTTGAATACTTAGGATCAATTTCAACGGCTTTAGATGCATCCTGAATAGCACTACCATACTCCTCCAACTTCGTATGCGAAAACGCACGATTCGCCCAATACACAGCATTTTCTCCGTTTAATTCAATAGCTTTTGTATACAAATCAATTGCTTGTGAAAACTTATTAGCTGTCAAATCACATCACAACACACATAAATACATACATATATACAGATACAGATACATATAATGAATCGATTAAATATATATATATATATATATATACCTTTAAAAGCTTCATTAGCTTGTTGTTTGATAGATTCAGCGAGTGATTGTTCAGTTGACATTGAGGGCATAATAAGATTGAGTTTATAAATTAGGGTTTGTGGATTTGCATATATGCCCTAACTGTTTTCACCGTTAACAGGTTTAATCAGTTAAGTGACACACAGAGACAGAGAGAAGATAATTGTGGTGTAAGTTTACCCTAGAATGCTTCCGGCGCCTCTTTTGATATCATTGATTTGTGGAGAATTTTTCTGTTTAAGTCCTTGTAGTGTTGCATAGTTGGTTTGTTTACCCTGTCTTTGATGTATTATCGTTTTGATAGCTCGAATATTTTATTTTTCTTTCGTTTTAAGTCAAAACCATGAAAAAAAGTGTCGTTTCGTTTTATAAGTGTAGTTAATATTAGACTATAGTATCCGATTGGATGATTATCCTATGTTATGTTCAATGTTGCAAATGACGTTAGGCTATAGTAGTCGGTAAAATAGGGACTAGAGCTTAATCGAATTACTCGTTTTTCCATTTTCTATGTGTAAAATTTCAAATATATATGTATGACATGAATAAAATACTTTAAATAGACAAATATCATAAATAGTTCAAAGTTTACACTTAGTTGACGATTAAGCATACCAAAACGTCTAAGTAATAGGTCAAACATAAACATATTAGTTCAAATAAACTTCAAAGTTCAAGTAGTTTAAAATTAATTCGCGTCTTGCCCGTATTGTTCCATGATTTGAACTCGATCTGACTCGTATTCAATATCATCAACTTCGTCCTCATCCCCCTCTTCATTTGGTTCTTCCTCATTCTCCGACTCAAATTCTTCATCAAAAAGTTCTCTTTGTGAACTTGTACTAGCACTTTTCCTATTAGTCAATACTTCATCAACACCCGCGGCTTCACTAACCACCTCCCAACTTAGACCCGGCTCAACTTTATCCACACCATCATCAACACGAACATCAACACCACCATCAACAATCCAATCTTTAGCTTGACTACCATCTTTCGCTAGAAGTACTTTACGACCTCTTACCTTTCTTTTCTTGTTTTTCTCCATTAAATTGGCATTAAATTAAAGAAAAACAAGATTTTTCATTTTAGTTGCCTCTAATCTATTTTTTTTTGTATGCACCTAAATAGTTCAAATTATGCATTAATAATATAATAATATTTAATAAATATATGGTATATATTTAATAAAATATGGTATGTTTAAAGTTACTAACCCCTTCAAACGTGCTCCAATTTCGTTCACATCCCGATGAACTAGTAGTTAATGAAAGTATCCTTATAGCAATTGTTCTCAAATTAAGAGTTGAGCTTCCATAAGTTTTCCACAAATTTGCTACAAAAATTAATGCAAATATATTATTAAAATGCTACTAAGTTCACACACAAATATATTATTGGAATTTGCATTACCCGGATCAAATTTCTCGTCATTCACCTCACATGCTTTAAGTGCAATTTTACGACCAAATTTTTATAGTTTACACTTGTATAATGGAAACTCAACCGACAAGATCTGGGTTTGCATGTCAAAGTCTTCGAGAAATAAAATACCAACAAGCTCAACTACCGCATCATTCGTGTTTACATCATTTCGGACCTCCAAATTATTATAGAAATAATATGGGTTTAAAATGTAGCCGACAATATGCAGAGTTGTATCAAGCCTTTTGGATGAATTTTTAGAGATGATGGTCATAATAGGCTCATATTCTTTTTCATTATCGTTCAAAGCAACAATAATTTCTTTTTTCGCCTTCTTTAACGCACCATATATAAAACCCATGGAAGGCTTCCAATCGGCATCAACCATCCTAAGAACTTTGACTAACGGTGCAAAAACCTTTAAACATAATGTTACACCGCTCCAAAATGAGGGAGATATCACCGTTCCATAAGCTTTCGGACCTTTACCCTTCTTAGAAAACTTACAATTTTCCCAATCTTCACTAGTAAACATTTGCCTAAGTTGACACTTTTTTCCATCAAACTTTGTAAAGTGAAAAAGGCGGATGCAAATCTTGTAACTCCCGGTCTCACAATATCCCTTTTCTTTGTATGTTGTCTCATCATAGCCAATGTCTTGTGGTGGGCGTAAATAAACACCGTTAGCTTCTTTGCTTTATCGAGAGTTTTCTTATACCTCGGTAGCCCGCCAATAGCTTTACAAACAAATAAACTTATAATTTATAACCACATTATACAACTAATAAAGTTACAAGAAAGGAAAATTCAAGCACGATAAAACTTAGTACCTTCAAGCATGAGATTAATAGTATGTGTCGCACATGATGTCCAAAAGATTGTTGGTCTCTTCTCCTTCAACAATTTAGCCGCTCCCATATTATTAGTGGCATTATCGGTCACAACTTGAACAACATTTTTTGGACCAACATCTTCAATGCATTTATCCACATACTCAAAAATGTTATCACTTGTGCGAGCTTCATCCGAACATTCTTTGGAGGACAAAAAAATTGTGCCTAACTTTGAATTGACACATAAGTTCACGATGCTTCTTCGTTTTCTATCGGACCATGCATCGGTCATAATAGAGCATCCAATAATTTTCCATTCTTCTTCGTACCTTTTCAAAGAAATTTTAGTTTTTTCAACCTCTTTTTTAAGGAAAGTATCTCCCATCTCGTATCTCGTTGGAGGTGAAACATTCGGTCCGAATTGACCAAATCGTCTCCACTAAAGCTTTAAAGTTATCCCTTTCAAATGCATGAAATGGAATCGCACATTCATACGCCCACTTACAAATATATTCCTTCACACGGATCATTTATTCTTTTCGGACAACCTTATAAATATTACCTTGTGAGCTCTTTCCCTTGACTCCTTTGGAAGTTGCAAATCTATCCATAGGACCAAAATAACGTGATTCCTTCAATTCTCCAAAACAATCTTCCATTTCATCATCGAGCTCAATGGTTTCATTATCACGAATATTCACCTCCGATCTCAAAGCTTGTGAATACTTTTCCTTCAATTCTTTTCTTCTTGAAATTCATTTCTAACATATCGTCTTTTTCTTGTTTGGAGCTCTTGGTCTCCACTCCTTCATTCGAAGTCTTTTCCGGTTTATTCTTTGGATTGGAAGATTTTCCCATCTTTGTGAAATCGGTAAGTGAATTCTTTATAAACATTTTCTTCCATTTTCATCTTTAAAAGCTCAAGTCCTAACACACTTTTTCTTCTTGTTTGGAGCTTTACTCCCCATACTCCCCTTTGAAGTCTTTCCGGTAAAGAGTCTCAAGACTAGTAGGCCATTTCGAAAACTTGTCGGTAATTCTACAAGTTTTCCTCTTTTTGTCCGTTTTTCCTTTGATTCACTTTTCTCACCTAAATTTATATAAAAACTTGTTAAAATGGTTAAAACCTAAAAGTTATTATAATACTTAGTAAGTTTGTCATGTTAATAGGTTATTAGAAAACTTAACCGAAAATGTTATGTTAAACTATTATAAAACCGGATAATTACATATAGGATTATTAGTAAATTCCTATCGAAAATGTTCCAACACTTTCTTAAAACTTAGTGGACTTATAAATCTAAGTATTTTATACATAAGTTATATTATAAACAAACTTGGCAAAATATAACTAAAATCTTGTAAAATAAGTATATGTATAATATGTATATTATATATATATAAGTTTACTTATGAGTTATTTGACTAAATAACTCCAATTAACAACCTGTAAATATTCACTTAACACTTAAACTAACTAACCGGTACTAAAAATGACTTAAACGAAAAGTTGAATTCTGGAATCTGGACACCAGGGCGCCGTCCTATGGCTTAGGGACGACGCACCGTGCCTGGTTCCCATACCAGAACGCAACACTGGTTATCCAGTGTGCGACACCAGCTGCCGTTTCGCCTTTTTCGCGTATTTTGGACAAATTTAAGTATACCTAAACCTATATTAGTATACATAAAGTATTATAAATTGATAAACATACGTTTTGGACTCAAAACGTAAATCACAATCTTAAACGTCATATTAATTACTATCATAATCGTTAAAACGTCCATTTTATCGTCAAATCGTTTATTTCTCCAAAAACCATCAAATTTTTGGTTTTAAACTTAACCTTTTTAACAAACTTTTATAAAACTTATTTCCAACTATATTTTACTCAAAATATTTTAATAACACTTCAAAATATTCAAATGGTCAAAGGTTGACTTTTGTTGACTTCGACTTTCTTTCAAACGGTTGACTTTCGTTGACTTTGACCAACTCAACTATCTTTTCATATTGACTTTGGTTGACTTTGACTTTGGTCGACTTTGAATTGGTTGACTTTGACCTTGGTTGACCTGGACTTCTGTTGACTTTGAGTTTGGTTGTCTTTGACTAAATCTAATACTCCTTTCAACCGACCGATATTCCTGTTAGTCATTTTAGGCTCGGAATATCATTCCTTTCATTTTTATAAACTTAAACGATAGATACTTTCTAGAAGTCACTATCGACTTAAAATATCAAATATCTTTTATTCGTCACTTCGACACGAGTTATCGCCTTTGGATTCGACGACTTTAACTCTATATATATAGTATTCGTCCAATCATAACTAAACTATAATATTTAATACAACGTTAATTATACGAGGCTAAACCTACTACGTCTAGATACTTAGACCCTTTTATGTCTTATGCTAGGGCACTTAGGCGGTGGATCTTATTCCTCCTGATTTCGAGTTCCGACACTCATACGCTTTATTACGCTTTACGCTACTTGTGAGTTATTCGATGCCCTTTTACCTATTTATATATTTTCTTCGGGCATGATTAGCGCTAACTAAACTTTATATATCTTGTTTACACAACTTAGACTATGATGCCTTAGTTTTAGCGTTTTACCTTACTTATATGGCCTTGGTGGTAGTATAAGGCCCCGTTTACACGCCTGTCAACTCTTATTGAGCCAACGGTTATATATAGATCTATTTTGGTCTAACAAACCCTCATTGCCGTATTGGGATTTTGTCGGTGTGCGGTCCTTGCGAGCTGATGTTATCCGTAGAATATTTCATGACTAAACTTAGTTTAACGCACTAAGGAGGTTGTTGCTTTTAATGTTTAAGTTCAGGTGTATATTTCTATACTAAGGATTACTCATATTGCTATTTGTATTAAACCAAGATATATGTTAATTTACTAATGAATTCATAAACCTCTTTCTAAACTTTGGGTCAAAATCTTTTATACTTAATGTTTTCTTAACTTAGCGAATAACTGTCACACCCCGCTATAGCGGAAACACGGAATGTGAGAGCTGGAAATATCATTACACGGTCATAAGCAAATATAAACGATTCAAGTCATTTCGATTAAAATTAAATTTGTTCAAGATTCAACAACCAAGCAGTTCATAAGTTTAAAATAAAGTGCAAGTACAAATGTTTCAAAACAAATTCCCAAAGTACAAAGGTCTTTTCCCAAATAGCGCCTCACGTGACCATATCGACCCTCCTTTGCCATGCATTCCGAACACTTACATTAATTTCCTGAAACATAAGATAAAGTGTCAACTACATAAAGTAGTGAGTGAGTTACAGTTTAGAGTTTCGATAAAGCTTCTAAAAATAGAAAGTTGCCAAAAATAGTAAGTTGCCAAAAGTAGTAAGTTGCCAAAACATATATTGACGTCGTGAGTAAAAGAACGAGTCGACGTTTGAACATATATGCAAATAGTAAAAGTTTGAACGTACACAAGTAATTTAAGTAAATAAAGCTTGTATAATTAAAGTTACAGCGGAATCCAAGCGCTAAAAGGTATATGCGTAGGGAGTATGTGTCTAACTAAATAGTAACTCGTATCAATCACTTGGCATAATATAAGTGTAAGTATACACTAAACCGGTTGCATGGTCCTGAACTAGCCCAAAAAGTTTAATTGATTGAACATCTGAATGGTAGTAATATGTACTTGGGACGCTAACCCTTAGTAAGGAGTGACCGCTCCTAAGTATCGATACCCATATGACTAACGGCTATTGCTAATAGTGTATAAGTGAACCTGAACCAAAAGGGGCAATTGAACAAAGTTGCAAAAATTGAACTGAACTCTTACGGGCTTATATATCCATCAAGGATTGGTCGCTAACAAGTATCCTAGATTTAGTTATCCTGCTAAGGCACCAACACATATACGCATAATAGTTTGAACAAGTACCAAGTTTGAACAAGTCTGAACATGTACCAAGTTTGAACAAGTTTGAACAAGTTTCTAAAAGTTTCAATAAGTACCAAAAGTATCAAGTTTCGAACAGTTTCAAATAAGTTTCAAAAGTCCTAAAAAGTTACAACATGTGATCTTATGTTTCCCCCAAATAATGTTTAAATGTACCAAAAGTAAAACAAGTGGGGTTGTAACTCACGGTTTGCGAAGGTACGAGATATGAACTAGCACAAAGAGAGCGGAACGCGTCGAGAATCACAAACGACCTAGAACACTGGAAAGTTGTATAAGTTTTATTGAGTTATGTTAAGTTTCAATTTAACATTTTTAAGTCTCAATTTATAATGCTTAGATTCTGTCCCAAAAGTTTATTACGGAAATTTTGCAAGGTTTATGTGATCGTGAACGTTTTGTAGTCCGATAAGTCCAAATATATTCAAAAGTGTCCAAGTTCCAAGTTAAAGTGTATAAGTCTCGAAGTTACTAAGTTTCTGAATTTGAAATGTAATTTACGGTGAAAATTGGGCAGCGCTTCCGCGCAATAAAAATTATATCCATTTTCAAGACACTTTCCCGCTTTAATATTCACAATATAACGTTTTAAGCAATAATACTCAAGTTTCAAGTCCAAAAAGCTTTTCCAACAATATAATATGTCAAAACAGTAGCTTATTAACATGTATATAATCTGTGATAATTTATTTCAGCTTAAAATCACGTTTACGACCTTTAAAACGACAAAAATAGTGGACAGGGTAACGAATACTAAAACGAATAACTATTTTGCCGGCATTGTTGAGGGTTTTGCCAACAATGTCGAGGACACGAAAGCTATAATTGCCAATGACTAAAACAATCGATCGTCATGTTACACCCCGCCAAAGCGGAAGCACGGAATGTGAAGAGCAATAGCATTCGATACACAAGTTTATAATTCCACACCAAATTATATTAAAAGAAACATAGCTTCAAAGGTTTACAAATGTTTAAAGCATCGTTTGCATATCCGAAATACAAGTTAAGTGTTCATAGCCAAGCCACCCGAACCCTTTCCCATTCTTGAAGTCATCAGCCCAAAGCATAAAGTCATCAGCAAGCTTAATCGAAACCTGAAAATACGAGTCAAGTGTTAACTACGGGAGACGTAGTTAGTGAGCTACAAAGTTTTAAGTAATCAAAGCGTTGACGCATAGCAATGCGTAAAGTATAAGTAAACCAAGTTTCGACGCATAGCAATGCGTAAAAATATAGCATTCATGTAGTTGTCGCATAAGCATGCGAAAAGTATAGTATTCAAAAGTAGTCGCATAACCATGCGTAAAGTATAGTATTCAAAAAGTAGTCGCATAACCATGCGTAAAGTATAGCATTCAAAAAGTACTCGCATAATCATGCGTAAAGTATAGCTTTCAAAGGATTGACGCATAGCAATGCGTAGTTTAGTTTTCGTTTTCGTAGGCATTGACCACATAGAGCGACTATGTGACAATCCTAGTATTGCCCAATGATCGTTGCTAAGCCTAAAGCCTACCCATTTAGTATTATGCACCATCGTTATAGGTCGTTGTGGTGAGGGTCAATCTACCCTAATAGCGCTATCCATATCTACTAACGGTCCTTTCCAAAGGGATTAATAGCAACTAATGTTCTTGGTAGTTTTCGGGAATTTTCAGTGGTTTCTCACGTCCATGTTGTACAAAGTCCGCAACATGACGATCGATTGTTTTAGTCATTGGCAATTATAGCTTTCGTGTCCTCGACATTGTTGGCAAAACCCTCAACAATGCCGGCAAAATAGTTATTCGTTTTAGTATTCGTTATCAAAGCATTTCATAGTAGCATTCAAAATACATAAGTGTTTTTGGAATAGCATTGAGTATCAAATCGTTTTCATAATAGTTTTTGAGTATCAAAGCGTTTCACAATAGTTTTCGAGTAACAAAGCGTTTCACAATAGTTTTCGAGTAACAAAGCGTTTCACAATAGTTTTCGAGTAACAAAGCGTTTCACAATAGTTTTCGAGTAACAAATAGTTTTCGTTTAGCAATCAAGTAGTAAAGCGTTTTTCAGCTTAAATATAGTTAAGCCTAAGACTCGCATTTCACCCCAAAATGTAATAAAAGCGTTTAAAAAGGTAGGGGTTTGTAACTCACTGTTTGCGAAGATTTCTAGCGTGCTCGGAATTGCTCGAAGGTGCTCGGAATCACCGGAATCCTAGTATAACCCAAGTTTTCGTGTAAGTATATAACTCGTGAGCTTTTAAACTCGTTAGTCAACGAATGTTTTGTTGTTTAAGTGTTATAAGTATGTCCAATGAAATTTGGGCAGTGCTTCCGCGCTATAAAATTTATGTCCAAAATTTCCTATCCGCTTTCCCGCTTAATACGATTCAATAAATATCATTATATATCGTTATGATGAATTAGTTATTTAAATACCTCACTTTATCATTCAAAATACAAGTATGTAATCTGTTATATTGTGTTTAAAAACTGTGAAAAGTATATGTTTCTCGATTTCTCCGTTAACGATTTAAAAATACGATTTTTGGGAACAGACCTATTCAGCCGGCGGCTGAATTATTTCAGCCGGCGGCTGAATTATTTCAGCCCGCGGCTGAAATGCCGAGACAGATTTACAGTTTTGCCATTTTTGCGTTTTTAAGCGTTTTTGAGCTAAATTTCGACATGCAACTGAATATTCATCAAGATTACTTTTATATATGTTCAAATATCAGTTTCTTTTGGGTTTTTAGCCACAAATATATAGATCTAAGTAACCTTTTTGTTTAAACCCGTTTTTGTAATAAAATGGTTATAAAACTCTATAAAAACTTGTTTTTAAGTGATGGATCACACATGCAATGAGTTATTTATGTAATAACATTAAAGGAAAAGTGTTTTTACCCAAAGAAAGTGTATGGATGATGATCTAGAGTAGCTAGGGGGTGTTTTCGGCTTCAAAACGGTAGAGATGATGTGTTGGTGCAAGCTTCTTGATCTTCTTAATGATAGTGTCGATTTATGTGGTGATTCTTGTGTGTTTTATGGTGATTTTTGCTGTGATTAGAGGCTGCAAATGAGAGGGGGTGAGAGAGTCTTTGAGATTTTGGAGAAACACCAATATGTGTGTGTGTGTTTTTGTTATAAAAATGAAAGAAAAGGAAAAGGATTGTGATAATAAGGCATTGGGAATGCATTTTCTGGCAGAAATGAAGGTCAAGTCGTGATGAGGCAAGTGGACCACTTACATTTCATGCAAAAATGAGTCACCAAGGAGCTGTCCAGACCCTTTCAGCCGCCGGCTGGAGGATCTCAGCCGTCGGCTGGAACCCAGCCGTTGGCTGAATCCATCCAGCCGTTGGCTGAATGGCCGGTTCAGCAAAGTTTTCGATTTTTCGTTCTTTAAGGTTCCCGATTGATTTCAATGAACTTAGGAAAGTTCTTTGTATGTATTCATAGTATTTTAGAGTTCAATTGTTGGTTTGATTCCGATTCCGATTCCGATTCCGAGACACACGCGTTAAAAGTTTAAGTAACGTAAACCTACGTTAAAAAGTTTTGTGTGAGTTACAACGAGCTTAGCTTAAAGAGTTATGTCTACGTAACCACGTAGCACATAAAGTTAGTTATAGCAAGTAGCAAGCATAGCGTATCGAGGTTAAAAGTTAGCGTTGTCGACTTGAGTTTTTGACGGTTGTCACAGGCGGCGACTGGAGGAAGACAGCCGCCGGCTGACCTTTAGCCGTCGGCTGAAATCCTTCAGCCGCCGGCCAAAAGGCTTCGGCCAGTTTCAAAGTTGCTCCATTTTTCCGTTTTTAAGCTTGTTTAACCATTAGATTCGACATGCAAACTGGTATAACTTAAACATATGTATTTTCAAAGTAAAATCTCAGTTTTCTTTTAGATTTAAAGGTTAAATATATAGATCTTCACTAAAAACTCGTTTTTAAGCAAGAAAACGTTTTGAAAGTTTATGAAAACTTATTTCCAGATTATAGATGATACATGCAAGTAAAAATATGTATAAAAATAGTGAAAAGAAAGTGTTATACCGAAGGAAAAAGAGATGTGATGATTTGGATGAGTTTTAGCTCCAAAAGTTCCTTGAAAACCCGATTTAAACCTTTTCCTTTAACACCCTTTACTCCTAGAACGATTTGTATGTGTTGGATGGTTGATTTTATGGACTAAAATGGACTGAAAATGATGTTATAGTTTATGTTTTTGTTGTGTGTTCTTAAGAGAGTGAGAGAGCAAAGAGAGAGAGTGTGTGTGTGTTTTGTGTTTTGATTCAAACAAAATGGATGTAATGTTAAAGTGATGTTGTTTTCTGGCCTAGGGGTTCACAAATGGCAGTTATGGTTGCCCAGTCCCGAGCCAAAAATCGTTGGTCCAATCAAAACGCATGCAGAAATGAGTCATCAGCCAGCTGGGCAGCGGGATTCAGCCGCCGGCTGGCTATATTCAGCCGCCGGCTGAATTGAAAAATCCAGCTTTTGACGTTTTAAGTTTTCCGTTATAATTAGTTAAGGACTAGAATCTTTTTGGTTACCGTTATGAACTTAGTCAAGTTCTTGTATTGATTATTTGGTGTTAGGATTTATATTTTGATTCCGACATTTGTTCCGACAAATTTAAAAGTACTATGGAATGAACCCGAACAATATGAACACGGTAAAAGTAACTAGAGGTTTGAACCGATTAAGTAACTAAAAATCACCTGAAATTTAGACGGTTGTCACATCATCCCCGGGTTGAAAGAAATTTCGTCCCGAAATTTGACTCGCCCAATCAGGTAGAAGTATCTTTGAACAAGTGAGGATACTTTTGACGTATCTGGTCTTCACGTTCCCATGTGAATTCGTGACCACGTCGGGAGTTCCAACGAACTTTGACAATAGGAACACGGCTTTGTCTGAGTTGCTTGACCTCTCGGTCTACAACTTCGAGAGGTTCCTCGATGAAGTTGAGCTTGTTGTCGATCTTGACCTCGTCGAGTGGAATGACGATGGTCTCATCGGATAGACACTTTTTCAAGTGTGAGACATGGAACACGTTATGAACATTGGAAAGAACAGGCGGGAGTTGGAGTCGATAAGCTACTGGACCAATACGCTCGATGACTTCAAACGGTCCGGTGTACCTCGGGCTTAGCTTACCGCGTTTCCCGAAGCGAACTACCCCTTTCCATGGCGACACTTTGAGAAGTACACGGTCGCCGACCTGGAACTCGAGGGGTTTTCTTCGGTTATCGGCGTAGCTCTTTTGCCGAGTACGGGACGTCTTCAGTCGCTCCCTGATAGTGGTGATCTTGTCGATGGTTTCTTGAACAATGTCGAGCCTTGTAAGTTGTCGATCACCCGCCTCTAGCCAACAAAGCGGCGATCGGCACTTACGTCCATATAAGGCCTCGAACGGGGCACACTTAATGCTAGCGTGGTAGCTGTTGTTGTACAAAAACTCGACTAATGGAAGATGAGTATCCCAACTTCCTCCAAAGTCAACTACACATGCTCTAAGCATATCCTCAAGCGTTTGAATCGTCCTTTCGCTTTGACCATCGGTCTGAGGGTGGTAAGCGGTGCTAAGGTCTAGTCGTGTCCCGAGAGATTTCTGAAGTGCGTTCCAAAAGCGAGACGTGAACCGACTATCCCTGTCAGAAATGATGGAGAGAGGTGTACCGTGGCGAGAGATGATCTCGTTGATGTAGATTTGTGCGAGCTTCTCCGTCGAGTGGGTTTCTCGTATCGGCAAGAAGTGAGCAGACTTAGTCAAACTTTCCACAATTACCCAAATTGTGTCGTTACCCTTTGCCGTCCTGGGTAACTTGGTGATGAAATCCATGGAAATTTTCTCCCATTTCCACATAGGGATTTCCGGTTGCTGCAAAAGTCCCGAAGGTTTCTGATACTCCGCCTTGACCTTGGAGCAAGTGAGGCACTTGGCTACATACAAGGCGATATCTTTCTTCATGCCCGGCCACCAATAATACTCCCTAAGATCCTGGTACAACTTGTCTGAACCGGGGTGGATGGAGTATCGGGAACGGTGGCCTTCATCCAAAATTAACTTTCGAAGATCCTCGGACTTCGGAATCCATGCTCGGCCCTTGAAGTAGTGAATCCCGTCGGATTTGAGTTCAAACTCATGCTCATGATTGTGTAAGGTCTCTACCTTTAGGTTCTCGGGCTTCAACGCTTCCCGCTGAGCCTCGGCGATTTGCGTTTGAAGGTTCGTCTGAATTTGTATACCCAAAGCTCTAACTCGAGATGGTTTCACCCTTTCCTTCCGGCTAAGGGCGTCTGCTACTACGTTTGCTTTACCCGGGTGGTATTTGATCTCGCAATCGTAGTCACTCAGCAGTTCGATCCATCTCCTCTGTCTCATGTTGAGCATCTTCTGGTCTAGAATGTGTTGGACACTCTTGTGATCCGTGAAAACCGTGCACTTAGTTCCATATAAGTAGTGCCTCCAGATCTTTAGTGCAAAGACGACTGCTCCCAGCTCTAAGTCGTGAGTGGTGTAGTTCTGCTCGTTAACCTTGAGTTGTCTTGACGCGTAAGCGATGACTTTGTCCTTCTGCATGA
This sequence comes from Senecio squalidus, assembly GCA_910822075.1. Taxonomy (NCBI): domain Eukaryota; kingdom Viridiplantae; phylum Streptophyta; class Magnoliopsida; order Asterales; family Asteraceae; genus Senecio; species Senecio squalidus. The sequence goes on from CAJVGC010000432.1 coordinate 50,977,075, forward strand.
GGACACACCCAAGTCCCTGGTGGGATGCATCGCAGAATACAACGAAGTTATCCGTACCCTCTGGTAAGGACAAAATCGGTGCGTGACAAAGTTGGTGCTTCAGCTTCTGGAAGGATTCCTCTTGCTTCGTACCCCAAACAAAATCCTTATCCTTCTGAGTGAGTTCGGTGAGTGGCTTAGCGATCTTCGAGAAATTCTCGATGAACCTTCGATAGTAGCCGGCCAACCCTAGGAACTGACGAATTTCCGTAGGAGTCGTCGGGGCTTGCCATTTCTCGATCGCTTCAATCTTAGCCGGATCCACATGGATCCCTTCTTGGTTGACCACATGACCAAGGAAATGTACTTCCCGGAGCCAGAATTCACACTTAGAGAATTTGGCGTACAATTTCTGTTCTCGGAGGAGTTCTAGAATGAGTTTCAAGTGTTGCGCGTGATCCTCCTTGTTTCTCGAGTAGATAAGAATGTCATCAATGAACACGATCACGAATTTGTCCAGGTAAGGTCTACACACTCGATTCATTAAGTCCATGAACACTGCTGGTGCGTTGGTTAGACCGAAAGGCATGACGAGAAATTCGTAATGACCGTAACGAGTACGAAAAGCGGTTTTTGGAATGTCGGTCTCGCTGACACGAACCTGATGATAACCCGAACGGAGGTCGATTTTCGAGAAGTAAGTTGCACCCTGCAACTGGTCGAAAAGATCATCGATCCTCGGGAGTGGGTATCGGTTCTTGACGGTCAGCTTGTTCAGTTCACGGTAGTCGATGCACATACGAAAGGATCCGTCTTTCTT